>APFE031060925.1:0-10181 GCA_000404065.3 Pinus taeda | reverse complement strand
GGTGTAGAGAAGCATGCTAGCACAAGTACAAGTAAGAAGAGGAAAGCAGAGACATTGTCTCCTGCCAAGAAACGAGATGAAACTACATTAATGCAAGCAGAGAAGAAGACTGTTGAAAATACTGCACACACGGCTAAGAAGAGAAATACCAAAACCTCGGTGAGGAGGAACACTGTCTCCCAAGGGACGAACAAGTCAAGCTCTCCAATCATAATCGACGAATCACCCCAAGTTTCCCCTACACTTCATAATCTCTCAGTGTTTGCAGATGCAGTAGCACACACTGTGCAAGATGAAGATGACATGGAGGACAACATATCATTGTCAACTTTTGTCACGAGATTAAGGAAAAGGAAGACAACACTGAGTACTAGTGAAGTCTAAGTAGAGGATCAAGAGGAATAGCATGTAGAGACCCTTGATAATTTCAGTGAACAAGACATGGAAACCCTCAATTATTTTGAGGAACTGGGTACTGAAGCCCCTACTATTTTAGAAGTTCAGGGTATTGAAGCCCCTGTGGTTTTAAAAGGACAAGGTACTAAAGCCCCTACTGTTGTAGAAGATAGGGGAGCTGAAACTCCTACTGATTTGGAAAGACATGGTGTTGAATCCCGTAAGAAAATGGAAGAACAAGGTGTTAAAATACCTTAGGAATTGAGTGCACAAGGTACTGAAATCCTTGGCACAAGTATTGTGGAGGGCATCAAAACCCTCGCCGATAAGAAAACCCCGAGTGTAGAAACCCTTGGCGATGTCATAATGCAGACATTTGATGGCCTTGACCTTGATGACGATGGGACCTATTTCGAGTCCATTGCAGAGAAGAAATTCACACCTGAAGATCTTAGCACAACACCCTCCACTCTCTAACTCAACAGCTGAATAGTAGATTTGGAGCAGCAAGTTCATGACCTGGAGGCTTTGAACCAGGTCATGAAGGAGTAGAGTTGGCAAAAGCAAAGCGAGGTGGAGTTACTTGCAGAGGTAAAAAGGCAGAGGAAGCAAGTAAAGGTATGGAAGTATCGAGCCTCCAATTGCTATAAATGCCTCAAGAAGGTGACTAAGTAGCTGCAAAGAGCCCGAGACAAAAATTTGAAGATAGTGAAAGCAGGAATAAACATTGAAGTTCAAGATTGGGTAGATGGCCATTCATTTTTGAGGATTTCTTGGAGAAGGTAAAACGTTCTGTGGGGACACGCAACAACTTAGGGATGGGAGGATGTTGGTGTCCCAAATTGCCCTGTTTTCTAACCCATTTTAACATCTATTTTATCTCAACATAAACCTCTCTTTCCTGCACTAGTCCAAGATAACTACCTATTCCTACACATACTTCGTATTTTACATTAAGATTTATTAAAGTGCCTTATTAATCATTTTTATATGGATTTCATGCCTATTACATATGTCTTGTAACTTATGTTAATTTCTTAGAAGTAATTGATAAACTTAGTATTAATTATGAGAAAGTATGACTAATGCAGGTAGATTACTGCACCGCCACGAGGATTGTCCGAGATTTTCATAAGCCAAATCTTTCCACGAGGACAGGTTTGATCCTTGACTCCAAGTTTAGTTTTTGATGAACTAAAGAAGGATAACAGTGGCGTGCAATCAGGGAATGTTTTCCAAATTTAGTCTACGGCCAAGCGCGATACATGTTCCATTATAACTACTAGACAATTTTGTAATTTCAGTTATTAGTCTATTCGGCCGAAAGGCCTGAATAAGAAAATGTTTGTAATTAGTGGAAAATGGCTAAGGCCAAAAGCATGTATAAAATATAGATCATAGGTAGGACTAGTTAGCAAACCATCGATTGCAATTTCATTTTCATGTAATCTGGGTATCGCCTCAGCTCCGAGGCTAGACTTGCACTATTATGTACATTTGTTGAATCGAGTAATATAATAAATTTGTCATGATTTTCACACAGTTTTTAATTTATCTTTGATGCATATTTGAGTGTTGAAAATTTTCATTTATTAGATGGGAAAGGAGCTAGTTGGCTAGGGCCCAACCAACCCATCTCGTTTACCCCTTGTACTTCTTTTTTTTTAGAAATATAGTGTGAATATTTCCTTTTGCAGCTGCGTGGTGTGATAGTTCTGATATTTATTTCTAAAATTCTGATTTAAATCTCTTTTGTAGTTAAAGTGAGAAACAGATTCGTGGCTTTGGGAGTTAGTTGAGTTTATTTCGTTTATGAAACTCCTTTCTCACATTTTATTTACTCTCAATCCTTGTCTCAATTCGCTTTCGCTCGAATCGTGCAGGAAGCTCTTTCCTTCACCAGTGCATGTGGTTGCTTGCACTTTGATTCAGTTCTTCATTTTGCAGCAAACTTTGAATTACTTTTCTGCATGTTATTTCCATTTATTTTGTAAGCAAATGAACTCTTAACTTTAGTAATTGTCTTGAACATTAAAAGTATATCTCTGGAATATTTGACAACAGTTGCATGAATTTATCATAAACATGTTATACTTGCATTTTATATGTTATGAGCAAAGAACAGAAACACTTCAAGTGGATTACCAAAGTTAGTTGACGCATGCAGATCACTTAGACTACTGTCTTGGTTCCTTTGAGTTGCTTTCATTTCATGAATTTTACTTCCTTTGCAGGATTTAATTAATTAAAGCATTTATTTTCCACGGATAATTCACTTTAGGATTTCATTTGCAGTTGCAATTCTTTTTTAGCACATCTTTCAGTCCTTTTGAAAGTAACTGGAAACTTGGTGAAGGAAACTCTGCCTCGGTGTAAGAGCTGGTCTCTTGTCACAGAAACGGAGTGCTCTAAGCCCTGAATCTTAGAGTACCTTCACTAATACATAAATCTTCAGTAAGGGAGGCCAAATATACTTTTACGTAGAGACATTGTACCTGCACTAGTGCAAGCAGATTGCAATAGTGCAAGAACAGGTTATTTGTGTAGAAGGAAGATCAAGAGGAAAACAGATCTCTACAAGGGCCCACTTGTCAGACTATTAGCCATCCATCTGAAGATGAACATAGCATTTCATTCTAGCATTTAAATTCTTTCAATTGTGTGAAAACTCCTTTACTTGATTTACTTGAAAATTGTTCTTTTACATTCCAACACTAGAGTTGCTTTGGTGTCAATTGCATTTACAATTGTTTTCTGTCTGATTCCACAAGAATTTACTTTAAGAAGTAGGATTAACCGATTAAATTGGCATTTGAATGTGTTTTGTTGCCAGTTAAGCCCTTAAAAGGTACCCTTATCTCCAGGAACACGAGAGAAGGAGGACAAGCTAGAAAGAATCAATCTATAGAATGAGAACAATGAATGCGATGGGCAACCTCGCAGAGCTAGAGGGCAGCCCTGACCAATCAATATATTAAAATAGTAACTATCTTAATAGTGTACTTTCATAGTGGAGATTCATAGTGTCATTTCCTGCCAGAAAGAAGAAATCTATAGCTCGAGCCAGCCAGCCACGAGGGAGGAGGGTTATATAAAAGAAAGCTACTCCTAGCCTTGAAATGTACCTGGACATTTCAATACTTAGAGGTAGCCTAACAAAGAAAGTTATATTATCCAACGAAGAAGCTTTAAAATCAAACACCTTTGCTTGCTTTCTGACTTGCCTTCCTCGAGCGTTAGCGAGACTACTCCTTACCCAACCAGACCTACCACGCCTACAAGGGTAGGTACCAACATATGCATTGAGGGCAAGTGAAAATATATGTGATAAACCCAGTGCCCCATTCGTACTATTTCCATTCTAACTATTACAAAGCCATGAAATCAGTTCTATAAGGCTTTCCAGAAGACCAACCAAACCAAAAGGCGAGGTAAATCCAGACAGAAAGATCTATGATGGTCTTCGCTAACAACAAATTCTAGTCCATATGCCCAATAAGGCTTCATACTTGAAAAGGGTGAAAGTGGCCATACAGTGCATTCAAATGGCCTTTGTAGCGGTTTAGCACTAATCCCTAAATTTTTCTTGCCAGGATGATGAAAGGAAGCTCTTGGTAAAGCTGGTGTGTGATTAAGGACGATGATAGAAACTATAGGTCAGATCACAACGATATGAAGGAGGATTTTCTGAGTTAGGTCCATGAAATTTCCTGCTCAAACCTGAGCAGAGCTAGCTTGAAGGTAAGGTTATCACTTACAAGCAAGCAGAGAGATCTATAAGGTTCGGTTCTCACGTACCAGAATCTTGTATATAGAGAGAATTTGAAAACATGCTTCTTCAAACGACAATGTTGCTATTATATATGTAATTACATTGTTTGGTTTCTAATTCTCAATATATAAGCTTCATTTTACCATAATTATAAAGAAAAAGAAGGGACGGAGTCACTCACTATTCATATGGTGAGGGTTCTTATAAGCTTTGTGGGTTATTGATTTTCTAGACGGAATCAGTCACCCAAGGTGTTGTATGCAATGGTGGATTGAGATACGGAAGGGAATTACTCTTGTTGCTGGCCGCTTGAAATGAACAGAGCTTATGTATGCAAAGTGGGCTGCCAGGTGCTTGCCTCCTTGGTTGATCGCTATCGCTCGTAGTTGATTGAAGGGTGGGTGGGGCCAGGATAGGGAAGGAAGGAGGCAAGCCCCAAACATATCCTTCCTGACTGTCAATATGTTGATGAATGGTGTCTCTGTGCAGTACTAAGGGCAATAGTGGCTATGAATTAATATGAAACTTACTGGAATATCAGAGCCTCCTGATGATGGGCGAGACTCCCACACAAAAGGGGATTAGGTATCCGAGTAAATCAATAAAACCAATATAAAAATCCAAGCCATTCCTTGCTCCAGTCACTGGCTATAGTGATGGGCTACGGTAATCTGTACCTATTGCTACCCCCGGAGGGGATATAGGTAGGGTAGCTTTGCAAGAGTGTACCGAGAGAGGCCCAGAGGGACTAACTATTCATATGGTGAGGAAAACCCCTAATAAATCTTCCAATAACCAAATATCTGACTAAGTTGTTTGAGCGGTAGCAAGTCAGCTTGCACGCTTATTCACTCGGATGCAAGGAGCACTTATTGGGGAGGTGCCTATTAGGGAGGTGCTTATTGATGAATGGAGGTAGGGCTTCATGTTCTTTTCATCTTGTGTAGGCATGGATATACTTTGATGAGGGGTTATTTATGGACATACAACTGCCTCTTTATTCTATAGCAAAAAGCCAATAGGCTCCTAAACTAAACAGGCTTAACGAACTGCATTTGTGAGGGTGAGGTGCTGTAAGGATGCTCTATTGCTAAATAAAGGTCAACTGGGGGCTTGCCTCTGCCTGCTATGGTAGTATGTTGTCCCTGGATACTGTGGTAGTAGCTGCTTCTTCACATGCTCGCCTATGCCTTTGCTAAAGATTCCACTCTAGGTGACTCTGGCTGCACTCTAGCTGCCTTCCCCATTGGCTACTTGACTATCCTGTAGGAGCATGCAACTCTATTACAAGTCCTCGGCTATTGGCCAATCCATTCAATCCATTTGGTGCTTCTATTCTAAAAGACGTGAAGTGAAAGTACCAATGTAACTAAGCACTTAATGTAATCCATGTCAATGTGTGAATCCCATTCAGCTTTCTCTGTGGATCCCATTCTGCCCCATCCATCAAAGTCTCTCTTCTAAGTTATTGAGTGAATCCGACTAGAAGTTCCACAATCAAAGCTAAAGATGACCCATCTAGGCTAATAAAGAACCATCCTATCATGCCATTCAACTAAAAGTGCTCGGCTAATGGACCATCCCATCCAGAATCCTCCATCTATCCTTCCATCCCATGAGAATCCAGCCATTAAGCCATGTCTCTGTGTGATCAGTTCAGGCTGTGGCTAAACAATACATCCCATCAACTAAAGGTTTCGGCAGTTTCAAATCTATCCAGTTCGATGCAGCTAAAAGTAAAGCCTATTGGTTCCTATCCTATCCTGTCCCGCCATGCTGAAGTGTTTGGCTAATGGACCATCAATTATCCTCCATCTTTCCATGAACGTCCATTCCATTTCTCTCTCATAAGTTAAGGCTGGTTGTTTTTTAATAAAATCTATCTATCGGGGGTAGTATAACGAGGATATATAGCTAAAGGGAAACCCTATCGGGACCATCTCATCCCATCCCTGCAGGAA
This sequence comes from Pinus taeda, assembly GCA_000404065.3. Taxonomy (NCBI): domain Eukaryota; kingdom Viridiplantae; phylum Streptophyta; class Pinopsida; order Pinales; family Pinaceae; genus Pinus; species Pinus taeda. The sequence goes on along the minus strand of APFE031060925.1, from coordinate 4,052 downwards.
CATGCTATTGAGAAAAGGATCTTGGCCTGGGCTACTGACCCAATCTATCCAGCAGTGAAACGATATCAGCTAAAGGAAAAGGCACCCACCCTAGGGGCTACTCAAACCATCCATCCTGTCGAATGAGGCTCTCTGATCTGATAGACAACATAATCCATCCAAGCCATCCTTCCTCACCCATATGAATGAGTGAGCCATCCTTGATGGTGGCCCTTCTTAAGAGCCTTTAATGGAATCATGACTGGAGAGTGTGAATGCATATTATATATGTCATTACGCATTTCACTTGACTTATTGGGTGGGGACGTTGCTCAATATTGCAAACCTCCTCCAAAATTTCAGTGGGCGCCCTCTGGGGAAGAGGCAGAACCCCTACGGGCAGCAAAATGAAAAAAGAAGTTCAATAGTTATTCCATCTCATTTGAAGTAAGGGCTCTATTATAAGTTGTTGAAGAAATGCTTAAGCTCTTCATTAGGCAGTGAGATATGACTCAACCCATTAATCAGCGAGGCTCGAATTTCCATCTATCCGAACACTCGACCAACTTGATGGTGGTTCTTTACCTCACCCACCGATAGAAGGAACAAGGTATTCCCAGGAAGGTAAAAGGATGCCACCGAGGTACTGATGTAAGCTCATATAGCTACTGATATTATTGGTAGAGAGCTAGAGGTACTCGTACAAGTGCCATAGCTAGAGGTTATACAAGTAGACAAATACAATCTTACTATCACCTAGAAAAAGAAGGTATTCTCTCTAGTATTAGTCAAGGGCAGAGATCAACCTAGTCAACGTATCTTTGCTCAAGCTTGTGTACGGAGGAGGTAAGGCTCTGGTCAAGGGAGAAGCGATGGTAAGGCACATCTAGGAAGGGAAGGGGAATAAGAACAGAGGTAGAGGTGGTGGTTACTGTTGCGGGTGCTTTTACTGTTTCAGATGTTGTTGCTCTTGCTAATAGAGGATTGAAAGACCCCCTAGCTATTCTGATTTCGATTGAGAATATGGAAGAGGCTATGAAATAGAATAAATAAGGTCAGTTCAAACTCTAGGTGGGACTAGGACTTGTTGCAAGGGGCTTGGGACAGGGGGTCAGTGGGTTAGCGGTCTGCGTGTGTGTAAAAGAAAATTTCCTTTCTCTTCTCTTGTCTTTGGAGGAACAATTATCTTCTCTCAGACAAGCTGAGCAGAATCCATATATGTACTGCTAGTCTGAAGTGCACTCGGGAAAGGAAGACTTGCTTGAGTTTTTCATATGGAATAATCGAATGAGTGCCAACTTCCATCTTTCGAGTTCCAGTCAAGGGCACAACAAGGGCAGAGAAGAAACCAACCTACGCGATGGCACAAGAGAGCTACTGATATGGAACAAAAGGTTCCCTCTCCACTTAGTTCAATGGCTATCCAGACCCGATAAAGAGAAATAGTCCCCATGTTCTAAATAGATGAGAAAGAAGTAACCCATTGTTCACTCCAGACCCGATCAAAAAGGACCCTATCATGCCACCATACCCAAATGAGAATTAACCATACCCTGGAAAGGGAATATTTGAAGTGAGTGGTGAATGACTTCTGTCTGTGTTTGAACGGATTCTATGTGAAGTGAATGGCGCAGGGGTGCATACATTGAATGAATGGCTTCTGTGCGCAGTGGGTGAACCACTTTCTGTGTGTAGTGGGTGAACCACTTAAGTTAATGGCTTATTTGATCGGCTTTCTTTGAACAGCTTCATGCAGTTAATGACTTGGGAGTAGGTAGGTGATGCTGTGAACGACTTATATGTGAAGTGAGTGAACAACTTCTTTGAATGGCTTAAGTGAATGGATTTCTTTGCACTGTTAGTGGCGAATGTGTGTTTGAATGGATTCTATGTGAAGTGATGTGAATGACACGTTAGTTACCCATGTTCCCATTGGAATAGAGAGATGTGCCCGGTCTTGCCATAATATCCAAACCCTCTCGCCCATACCCTCCAGCCATATCCCCTCCAGTTCAGCCTCGACAGATGATTTACATTCACCCATGCCATGACTTAACGCTATGGAAGGAACAATGGAATGTTCCTACCTCGAATTGATGGTATGATTGCATTACATACAATGCACCTATTTAGGATAATACTTGTTCATAGCCCAGAAGCAACAATTGACAGGAGGTCATTCCCAGCCAATCATTGCCAATAGCCAATCATTGACAAACAATCATATAGCCCCAGCCAATAGCCCATGCCAACCGGTCTCATTGCCAGAAGGTCACATAATCGATAGCTGATCATTGTCGTAGATCATTTCTCTCATTGCCAATGGTCGTAGTAAGCCAATCATTCCTAACTGGTCATGGCCAACCAGTAATAGCAAGAACGTTGGTGCCGAGAGAAAAATACCCCCACATTCCCACCAGACGAGATTGATTTCTCAATGGCCTCAGGTTCGGCCCAGACACTAAGGTTGCTTAGACAATATTATTGAAAACCTTGCTCTCAGAAGAGAAAGTGACTACGTTCCTCTCCTCGACCTCCTCGGCCGAGTCCCTCGACCTCGTTAACCTCATCGAGTCCCTCCAACCTCACTCTTTGGGGAGTGAGCTTCCAAATCCCTCTCCTGACAGTCAGTGTTGCTAATGCACCGCTCACCATCGATGATAGTAGTGATCTCTGTCCCTACTGCCTTATTGTCAAGAGTTTATTCCTCACCCATATGAATTGGTGAGTCATTATTACCGAGGCCTCCTCTCCGACCTCCCGGCCGAGTCCCCTCGACCTCTGTAAACCTCAGTCAAGTCCCTCCAGACCTCACTTCTTTGGGAGTAGCTTCAAATCCCTTCTCCTTTGCATCAAGGTGTAACGCACCCCTCACCATATGAATTATATGAGAGACTCCTCCCTACGCCATCATTCTTTCAATTCCTCTCTCTTATCAGTCTGAGCAACCTACGGTCTCTCTTTTGTGGCCCCTCCCCCAAAAGAGAGTTGCTCTTCCTTATCAGTTGATCCCCTACCGGTCCATTCCTCTTCACATCCCTCACCCTCACCTTGCCCTGTGACAACGATATTTTTCAATTTGACTTATTGTGGACCGCTCTCAAATAAGTAACTACAATGCATGATCGCAAGTTCGGCAGGCTCACCCTTTCTTTCATTTCATAATCAATCGTTGCGTAATATCTTATACAAAGATATATCTATATCCTTATATATGTAATTATGTTTGTCTTATGACTTGACACTTCATATTTCACTCACGTCAAGAAAGATCGACCTGCCAAACCAAACCAAAGTAAGAGGGGAAGATAAGGAAGGTACACACATGGGTAACGAAGAGCTTGAACTAGCTGTTGAAACTAACAAGAGTTTAGCCCCCCGCCATGCTCCAAAGTGTCAAGATCATCCTTGTATTATACCTGAATGTATCCAAAGAATGCAATGTATATGTACAACACACACTAAATATACCAAGTCAACAATTGAAACAATATTACCAAATCGTAGATAAAGTTGGCCCTCAGCTGTGAGGTGCTCTCCCTACAATAGTAGTGCTGGTAATCCTCCTTGGAAAGGGATGAAAAGGGATGAAAGGAGGGTCTGAACTGTTTGCCTTACCCTTCTTCACCCCGAGCAAATATAAGATCGAGGTAATATAAGAAAAAATTGATAATGCTTAAAAGATGCCTACCTTTCCTTCTAGCGCTTTCAGTACTAAGGGCAAGGACGAGGTTACACTAGATATGACTAGGTTATACCAGGTCAATCGTTCATCTTTATAATTACTTGGTGCTAGTGTGACAAGTTGGTGTGACAAGAAGGACAAGGACAAGGCCAAGGGAAAAGGAGTTACCTGAATATATAAATTACACCTTACCTTTTCGATTGACTATAGAAGGGCAAGGCGCTCAAGTGCAACACAATCTATAATGACGCCTTATTTAGTTAAGTAATCATAAATCATTCGTGAGATAGCTCTGCCTAGCTCACACACGATTGAGGGGCCAAGGTCCCATAGGGGCTTGCGCTTCCTAGTGCAGGGAAATGCGGTTGAAACTCGGGCAGTGTAGCAC
>APFE031060893.1:17827-35407 GCA_000404065.3 Pinus taeda | reverse complement strand
TTTGCTGATGATTTGACCGTCCAAGAGAAATTGGCTTCAAAACCCTAGGAGAGGGAAATGAACTTGGCCAGGCACAACTGAAGCATGAACAAGGTGTGAAATGACTCATTGGACCCTGACATGATAATGAAAACCCTATGAATGATGATAGACTTAGCTGAATAGTGACATAGATTGGCATTTGGGCAACTTTAGAAGGAGTTAAAGCAAACCCTAGACCTAATGCCTAGTGACCAAATTTTGCTTGAAGACTCGCTGAAATGACAAAATTTGACCTTGACACTTCAAAATCACTTTGTAAGAGCATATTTGATCACTGGAGGAAGGCTGGAAAGACTGACACTAACAGGTTCCAAGCTAATGTCCAAGATGGGGTATGGAGGAAAGGGCTTGGGAAAGCATGCACAAGGTATTGTTGAACCAATAATAGTTGGGGAAAGGCCTAAGTATTTGGGTCTTGGTTATGGACAGTGTTATGGAAAGAGTTCCAAAGCTACCAGGAAGGCCATTGAAACAACTCCAAGAAGGAGTTTCATTGCAGAGTGTGAATATTGTATTCAGGAGGAATGTAATGGCTTGAAACATCATTTGAAAGATGTAGGTGTTCAGAAGCACACACCTGAACCAGAGAGTTGTGGAGACTCTAACAGCCTTGAAGAGATTGATGGTGTTCCAAAGGGATCCACTTGTTCATTTGCTTCACCTCCTCATGAAGGCAATAAAGGTGAAAGAGGCAGGTATAAATCTGGTTCTAAACATCTTCCTGTTGATTTTGCAAAGCATGATAAATTTCGACATAGATATGGGAAAAGTATTGCTTGTTCCTTTTGCGGTTTGGATAACCATAATGTTTCTAGATGTTGGAAGAGAATGGCCACATATAGGAAACTTTTGATGGAAAAGAAGCAAGAAGCCAAAGTTCCATTGGACAAGGCAAATCATGTTGTCAAGACGATGCACATGCAATGCACTTACTACCGTAAGAAAGGGCATCTGGCTGAAAATTGTTGGACTCTGAATCTAGCAATGCTTCAACAAAAGCTGAAGAAAGTGGAAAGAGAAGATGACAGAAATGGAAAGGAAGATTCCATGAATGATGTGTCTCAGGATGATTCACATGATGATGTTGATGTGTAGACAAAGGTAGTACCTTTGAAAGGGATTGGTAAGAAATGGTTAGATTTCTTATCCGATTAAGATTGCATGTCTATTAATGCATCTGTTTGCATTTCTTGATGCGACATTATATTTCATTTCAGCTTTGAAAGTACAATGCGCTTAAGTGAAAGTTGAAGGACGAAATGCATGCATGAACATGAGATGCATGAACACAGGGATGTTGATGACCTCCTTGTTTTGAACAAGTATGTGTAATTAACTTGTAGGGTTGATTGCTTTGACATGCATGTGATGCCATGTTGACTTGGGAGAAGTTAACTTGGTCTCCAAAATGGAGATAATGATGAATTGTTTCATCTTTTGAAATAGAGTCCTAATTGTCTTTTTCTACATGCTTGACTTGAAGGGTCATTTGTTTTAAAGGCATGTTCTGTGGGCTTGTTATCTAGTCCATCATTTGTATGCAAATGTAAGACATGGAGGTGTTCACAAGATGTGAAATTTGTTTCTTTTGTTAAAGCAAGAGTTTAGGCCATCTAGTTGTTGTTTGTATTTATGTTGTTGTTAACAGTTGTTGTTGACAGCTTTTTAAATAGGTACAAATGAAATTTTATGTGGAACAGATGTACTTAACATTTGTTTGAACCACCTTGGATCAATGATTAAGGCAAAGAAGTCAAAACTACATTATGTGACCATCTCAGCAGAAGTTTTGCAGGAGGTCAAGAAGGAAGACGGTTCTTCCCAAGAGGACCAACACGTCCAGAAAGGAGAGTGGTCAAAGGCTTTGGTTCAAAGGCACAATGCAAGGAAAGTGTATGGAGGCTGAAAGAAGAGGGTGTTGTTACTCTCATTTACTGCTCATATTAGTATATTAATCTTTTGGAGACCAAAAATTCTTTTAGTGGGAAGGCATGATCCAAAATGGATTTTGGATAAGACTCCTAAGTCTAAGTGTTCCTCACAGAGGAAAATGAAATTCGAAGGAATTTCTTGGAAATATCCCCATTGCAAAGATATTTTCCTTCTGAATCTACTACAACTTGAATGGGATAAAATGGACTTAGGATGAAAAAGTTATCGTAGAAAGAAGATTCCCTTAGTTCTTTGGAAAAAGAGGCAAAAACCCCTAAAAATGGCAAAAACCCCTTATAAAGGGAAATTGCATCGGAAAAAGGAAAAATGTTGGACCTAAGCTGAGACGGAAGAAACCCTGATCCACCGATCTGATTAGTCAGGTTGGAGACAGGCCCGCATATGATATCGGGACCCTAGACTCGGCGATTGTAATCATGCGATGCGCCAATCGCCGATGATCGGATCGGCGAATCAGCATTGTCGATGTACAGAACCCCTAGGTTGTATGTGATGCAATATGTGATAGCGATAGTGACAGAAGAAAATCTCAGCCATTGAATAGCGAGAAGAATGGACGGCCAGGATTAAATTGGCAATCGGCGATCGTCGGACCCGACGGATTTCATAAACACAATTTATAAAATTTGAAATCTGGTAAAAGGGGATTTTCTATGTATTAACATTTTTCAATGTAAAAACCGAAATACAAGGGAATGACACCTGAAGTGATAAAGCTAAACCCAAATGGATTTAAAAGCCTGATTCCATAGAATTTGAGTTCCGTAAAGGCAGAATTTTGGGCGGGCCTTAGGCAAAAAGCAGTTTTAGGCTGGCTCTGCCCAATCCCACAAACTGATCGACACGTGGCTGGTAGAGGAGAGAGGAAAACCACCATTTCAGGTGGGTAACCTTCGTACTCCTAAGCCGCTCGAAAATGCATGATGACCATTGGATCGGAGACCACACAGATTGACGGTGGAGAGTGTGAAAGCACCAAAGGCGAACCCGATGTGATATTAGGATGGATGCGATATAATTTGAAGTCCGATAAAAAGGATTTTGTCGAGTTTTTCAGTGTTTTCTTGTGTAATTAGGGTTTTTCCCAATATGCCTGTGCAATGCGATATAATGCCTAATGGCAGACTTGAGGATTTTAGGGGCGATTGAATGGAATTTTACATCTGGATTTCACATCCGATAGTGTCTTTTCCAGGAAAACCTCTGTGTAATGGATTTTGTCTATTTTCAGCTTATTGCCTGGAAAACAGCCCTGATCCCTTGTAACAGCTCCTAATCATCATTCCACGCTACAAGCGGGCATTTTTGGTAGATGATGAGGTAATTGAAAGCCACAAAGCTACAGAGCCAGATGGTTAGTCGAACAGATAACGCAGAGAAGCCACAAAGCCACAAGGGAATGATTGAACAGAGACAAATGGCTGGGGAATCCGAAAAGCTAGGAAAATGCCTCAAAGGAGCCTAGAGAGCTCAATAGAGGGCATAAGCATAAGGCAGAAGCAGGAGAGAAAAAAGATACTGCACAGAGTAGCTGAGGGAGTCTTTGGGGTCACTTGGAGATCAAGTGAAAAGCTAGAGAGTTGAAGGTTGTAGAAAGCCAAAGCCAGAGCCAAGGAAGCCAGAGTTGAAGAGCCAGAGCCAGAGTGAGAGCGAGAGCCAGAGTCAGAGCCAAGAGCCAGAGCCAAAGCTAGAGCCAGAGCTGAGAGCCAAAGCCAGAGCCAGAGCCAAAGCTAGAGCCAAAAAGTCAAGAGCTTCAGATCCAGGGAGAAGATGGTGTTCTAAGCCCACTGAGTTCTGTGTAAACCAGTGGAGTTGTGCGTGAATCTTGTAAAAGGAATTAGACCATAATCCCAAAGATCCTAGTTGAGTTGACTAGAGCTCAAGGAGATGTAGCCCAAGAGTTTTGGGTGAACTCCATATTAAATTTTTTTCTTATGTGTTTTCTATTTGCTACACTGTTGCACTATCACATGTATTTACATATCAGCACAAACAACAGATTTTAAAGCACATAAACAGTTAAAATAAACATAAGCATACACCTTCTTTTCAAGCACATATTTAATTCCGCATTGGTTAATCATAAAGACTTTGGAATATTTAAGCTTTGGAAGTGGGAGAGGGTCTTGTAAATTAGACAAGAAGCCTAAGTGCCCCATGTTCAAATCAACACATTGGTCATCACCATCTCAATAGTGAAGATCTTGTTAGCACCTAAATCTGCCTTAGGTTGAAGGAAGGAAAAATTTAGGGTAACCACAAACCAAGCTCAGTCTGGTAGCTAGCCCTACCAGAACAGGAGAGGGCACTCTCTGAGTCACACTCAGTGAATAAATAAATGAAAAGGCCTGAGATAACTTACAGTGAACTATTTTTCTTAGGCTAGTAAGTGAAATGAATATAAGAAGTGCTTTTTTATGAATGACTGTGTTTCTGGGATGGTAGGGGACCAATGAACCTCAATGAACAGAGAACTTAATACAAAGGCACGGATTACTTCGTGAGGCAAGATAGGCGGAAAGCCTAGCAATTCAGTTTAAGATAGTGCGGAATGGAGAGATTGATTAAGAGGGTGAAAAGGGCATGGACAACATGAATCCTTTTCAACAGAAGAATGAACACTGAACATGAAATTTTCCCACAGGCAGAGCAATAAAATTGAATTCTACCTTAGCTAACTTAGAAAATTTCACTAGAAATGAATATGAAATGAACTACGAAACATCACAAGATACATATGAAACATAAGAGACACATTTTCTACACTCACAACCACATGAATCTCATGAAACAGAGCCACGACCTTTTATTAATCCTCTGTAAAAAATATACAATGCAGAAACAGAGTTTCTTTCCCACAGTCTCCTAGAAGTTACAAGCCAACCAACCCTTTGCAAATAGTTTGCATACAATATATAGAATGTGCCATGAAGAGATAGAATGCCCAATGGTTGGGGAGTTACTCGAATCATTACAAAATGAAGCTGGAGAGCCAAACATCAGCTACAGGTGCAACGCCACAAACATGACAAATGGCTTGGGTGACCCTTTGCCTTCCTTTGCCACTTGGATAAATGCCCATCTGGAGTGAAAATTCTTTAAAAGCCACCTTTAGTGCCGAAAAAATGAAGTGTGGATGAGGGGGCCCACTTATGAAAAGTCGGGGAGCGAAATTTCGTGAAATAGAGGCATTTTGGGCCTTTTTTCTATATGTGTCGCGCCCTTTTCTGTATGTGTCATGTCACTTTGAGGCCAGTTTTGAGGCACTTTCAGGAGTCCAAAATGTGACCAAGTGTTCTCGTTGGAAAGCCGATCCTGTCTACTTTCCAACCCAAGTGGAATTTTTGAATTTGGAGCTCATTTTCCCCTCCAAATCCTCATTCTCTCAAGACTGCTTCCATGTGTCAAAATAGGGGCAGTGAGGCCATTTTTTGGGTGTTTTTCACCTCCCGGAGACTCAAATCATGCCCAAATTTCTTGCTCGAGTGCTAGTAGTCATGATTTTTCCTGCTGAATCCAAAAATTCAAACCATTTCTCATTTCGAGTTCCCAATCCTACGAGTCGCGCCGGTGGCGTGGCACGTATAGAGAAAAAACCTGTGTTTGTGCCAAAAAATTTCCATGCGACCAAAATTGTCCCAAATTTCTCGAAATTTGGGTTGGAGGTTCTCTAAGAGGCACTATGTTGGGCCACATAAGCTTCAGCCAAGATTCGAAGCCGATCTTGCTCTTTTTCCTCTTTTTTTGCTCTGCTCAATTTGGCCTTCAAGCTCCTTATTCGGGCCTTTGCGCTCATGTTCTGTGCCCTGTAATGACAAGCCATCCTCCTCAATATGGTTTTGTCCCTGTTGGCCTTCTCCAGCAGTCTCTCCAAGTGTATATTGACCCGCTCTAACTAAGACTCATGGTCGTTGTTGATCTCTTGCTCCAAGGTAGTGAGCTCGATCCTCCTCTGCTGGGTAGCTTGTCGATTCTCACGGATGCTTTACAGCTCCATGATTGCCTGTCGGTCCTCAAGCTGCTTGTTACTATGCTCCAGATACTTGATGATCCATCTGTACCTCTCCATATTGAGTATCAAGTCATGGATCTCTGAGTCCTGCTCCTGAATAGTCATCCTAAGTTTTGCATTTTCTGCCTCTGCCTCATCATCCTGAATGAGGATGACATCGGTCTCCTGCACACCTGATGGTCCCTCATCATGCATGGGCTTCTTGCCCTTGTCCAATACCTGTGTCATTGATGCCGGAAGCGAGGCCCCTTCCACCCTGGGTGGAGATAACACTCGCTTTGCTGCTGCAAACAAGTGCCTACTCCCTCTCAGATATGTAATGAAAACTGGCATGGTAGTGGTCTCATGGTGCTCATGTTGATGAGAATGACCACCCATCTCCTGCTCTAGCTCTGATAGTACCTGTGATGTGGTGAAGAAGTCACGGGAGATGAAGTCCTCCTAAGCAATGCCCTGCAATCCCAACTGATGATCTACCAAAATCTGGATAAGAGCAAAGTGAAACACACTGTTAAGATGCTACTGGGGGGTCTTGTGCAGCATGAAGGTGTTCATCCTCTCTATGTTCCTGCATATGAAAAATAGGAGGTTCATCATCCTCACCCTGGTGAAGTGCATGAGCAACTGGATGTGATAGGCATACAGTCGAGAGAACCTCCCCTAACAGTTGAAGTATTTCATGATCAATCTCATGAGTGGAGCATACTCATCCTTCAAGTATCTGAAGGGAAAGACTCTTGTGAGCTCATTCAAGAATCTGGCCTCGATGTAAGGCTCATAGTGTTGCTTATCCACCTTCTTCTTCTTATGCCACTGTTCTCCAACATTTGGTATACCTGTTGCCACTGATATATCTTCGGGTGTCAATGTGAAAGTGACCCCGGCCAAGATAGACTGACCTCCATGTAGATGAAGCACAAATAAATGGGCCAACTCATGATGAACTCTAACATTTGCCACCCATTGACAAAATTCAAAACATGATAGGTGCTAGAAGCATGACATGGCAAGAGGGCATGCTTTTAACTCGGTGAGGGTAGTGGTTTCATCCCTGACATGTTTGCCACTCTTGTGGTGCCTCCTGGGAGCCTGCTATTCTAAGGAATAGTCACTTTGTGTTTCCATCTCATACTCAGACGAATGTTGTGATGTCATGACTGCAATGTGGACTATGATTAGGCTGCCCTTTGATTATGGTGTGAGGTTGGGTGCCTTTGTGATATCTGTCACCAAGGGGAACAATGAAACAAGGAGTATTAGGAAGGGAGTGATGAAATGGGAATAGGTGTTATAGGGAGAAATTTGTTAGGGATGTGGGAGGAGTTTGGGGTTTTTAAGAGGGTAGGGTTTGGGGTTTCATGTTGGCCAAATAGTGGAGGGATAGGGGAGAGGGTTTGGTAGTAGTTTAGGGCAGGGATTTTAGAAAAAATGAGAGAGGGAGGATGAGAAAAATGATAGGTGAAGGGAAAAAGGTAAGTGGAGTGAAACCTTGGCACTAACAACACATTTTAACAATCCTAGCCATCATGGTTCTAGGTGATTTTTTATGGTCGATTTTATACATTTTGGTGCAATTGAAACATCTCTATAAACACCATATCATTGAAAAAATCTGATGAGCAAGGGATGATATAAGGCCTACCTCTCAATTTGATAGGCTTCACTGAAATTTGGAAGTGATTGGGCACTTGTTTTGGCCCTTGTCTGTATGCGCCGCGCCCTGGGTATGCGCCGCGCCCTTAGAAAAATTGAACTGTGGGCAGGCTACGTGTGCACTGTGCTCCTGGGTATATGCGGCGCACCCTCTAAAACAGCCTCCAACTCACTCAAATGATCACAAATGCACACTCACACCTTTACAACGCTTCTCCAAGGCTTGTAATAGCACAATCCCTTTGGTTTTGATAAAAATTTGTATATATAGCCTTGGAAGAGATGGGTTTAATTTTTGCCTCTTCAAAAACCCATTTTTCTAATGTTATGTTTTGGCACTTTTTCACTGACTTGAAAACACATTGATTTTCACTTTCCCTTTGAAATTTTAGCTCAAATTATGAAATTTTGCACTCTTTGCAGGGATTGTATGACAAGACATTTAGCCACAGAAACCATGACTGCATCTGAAAAAATCAACTGGCGACTTTTTTTTTTAATTTTGTCATAAATGACACTGTTTGACTTTTCTTCAAAACTGAGTTTTGAAGAAGAGTCGAAGTCTATCCGCGTGACGATGAAGCTCTCCAAACCATAAGTGTGTAAGGGCGTCACTCTGGCCTGCATGGCTTTACTGGACACGTTCAAAGACCAAATTGATGAATTCCTAGACCTAGACCTCGCAAATGACCTTTGTCCTTTAAAGGACCAGACCTTGACTGTCATGGACTTTGATGATTATTGACAAAATACCTGAGCCAGCAGGAGCCACACATGAGGGGGAATGACTATGATGACCTTCTCCGTCAAAATATGGCATGCCCCTAGTGGAATGCAACTGGGAGAATGGATCGGGACACCTAAACATGAAATGCATAAAGAGTTTTGATCTCTAACGGAGGACTGACCAAACCGACTCTAACATTGGCTCTAATGGGGGATGGTAGCTCCTTGGAGGTGCCAAGAACAGCAGATCTCTGGAAGAGCTAGATAGTGCCTTCGTCCATTGGGCTATGGAGTCATCATTTTGATAAATAATAGAGGACTCTGACTCATTTATGAAACTGCAATGACTAAAAAACTGACTCAAACTTGACATTGAAATGACTTAAATGCTAGCTTGAACAACTCTAACGAAACTGAAATAAAATGGTATTTACAGTGATAGTGGAAGCAGCGTTAATAACTTAGAAATGGTATCGCTTGAGCAACCGACCATTGATCGGCCCTCCTGGATAATCTTCTCCATTTATTCCTTCAGAAGAAAGGCATTCTGCCCCCGATATGCTGCAATTTTGAAAGGACCTTTCCAGAGGTTCTCGAACTTACCATGCTTGCCTTTCTCCTCATTCCTTGCATCCCACTTCAGCACCACATGATCCACCTGAAATTTATCCACCGTTGCCTTTCTGCCATAAATTTTCTTGATTTTCTCCTACAATTTGGATGTTTTCTTGAAAACTTCTTCTCTGGTCTACTGCAAGTGGACCATTTGATTCAGCCTTCTCTGCGTGGGATCTTCTTCACTGCCAGCCTCCTGAAGAAGTTTGACAACCAGGGCAGTGAGAGAGGAAGGAAATATTGTATCAACTCCATAAACAAGCTCAAACGGTGACGTACCTATGGATTTCTTCTGACTGACCCAATCAGCCCAAAGCGCATTTACCAACCCCTTATGCTAGCTCTTCTTGTTTATTTCCAGCAGCTTCTTGATTATGTTGACCAATGATTTGTTTGAAGATTTCGCCAATCCATTGCCTTGCGAATGATAGGCAGTTGAATGACCCAAAATGATGTGATATTTATGACAAAACTATACCATCCTTTTTTATTTGAAAGCTGCTGCATTATCGGTGATTAGCTTATTCGGACAACCAAAGCGAGACAAGATATTATTTTCAAGGAATGAAATGATTACTGCATCTGTAGCTTGTCTAGTGGGAATCGCCTCAATCCATTTTGTGAAGTAATCTATGGCTGTGAGGATCCATCTATGTTGTCCGGAAGAAGCGGGATGAATTTCGCCAAAGAATTCCAACCCCCATTGCTGAAAAGGGGCACTCACCTCTATGGGCTTGAGTGGTAGAGGCTATAACTTCCACTTCCCTTTGAAAATCTGACACTTATGATAGCACTTGACCATCTTATATACATCAGCAAACAATGTCGGCCAATAGTACTCTGCTCTCAAAATTTTGTTTGCTGTTGACTTCCAAAAAAGGTGACCACCACAGTCTCCTTGGTGCCAGTCCTCCATGACTTTCTTCGCTTCCCTTTCCACCAAACAATTTAACAAAATGCCACCGAGATCTTTCTAATACAGTGCTGAATTAAGAATGCAAAACTTGGAAGCCTTCAACTTGAGTGTTCTCGCTTTGTTTCTAGTCATGTGGGATTGTGGTGACAAATTTTTGAGCACATATATGATATCTGAATACCATGGAGAAAGAGAAAACATTTCAGATCCCTGAATTGGCGATTCTTCATCGTTCTCATTGGACGTAGCAGTGATTAGATTTATGTCCAAGGCATGCAAGTTTGATTCAGCCATTAGCTTCGCCAATCCCTGTCCTTTCACTAGCTTTGTGGGCTTTATTTCCACATCATATTCCAGCAAGGCTACAATCCACTTGCCTCTTCTTCCTTTCGGATCGATCTGCACTAAAACATCTTTTACAGCAGCGTTAGGAACATAGGCCAGAATGTGAGAATGTAGAATATACACCCGGAAATCTTTCAATTCTTTCACAAGTGCAAGGGCTTGCTTCTCAATGATGTTATACTTTAAATTTGCGTCTCTTATAGCTTTGCTGAAAAATGCAATGGGTCTTTCATGATCATCTCTCTTCTGCAATAATATCGCTGCCATAGTATGCTCCGAAGCAAATGAAAACAATATGAAATCCTGAGTGTAGTCCAGGCTGACTAGAACTGGTGTTGAGGAAAGATCCAATTTGACCAAATTGAAAGATTTTACAGCCTCTTCCATCCATTTCACTTGGTTGTCCTTCTTAAGCATGTTTGTCATCTCTCTTAGATGTTCAGCAAGATTGGGTACAAAGCGGCGTACGAAATTCCTCTTACCCTTGAACGATTGTATCTCTTTTTTATTCCGGGGCAGATCGATTTACTGAATTGCTTGCACACGTGCTGGGTCAATATAGATGCCATCTTTTGAGATAATGTGCCTGAGTAGTTTGCCTTCTTCCATAGCAAACAAACTCTTCTTTGGGTTCAGTGACAAGCCATATTTTCTGCACTTTAGGAAGACGGTTTTAAGATGGTGCATGTGCTCTTCATCGGATTTAGAAAACATCGTCAAATCATCCAAATATACCACCAAAAAGACATCCTTCTCATTTGCAAAAGCCAAGTCCATAGCACGCTAAAATGTGGCACCTGCATTCTTTAAACTGAAAGGCAATTTCGCGTAATGAAAGGTTCCCCATGGAGTGGTGAACACTGTCTTGTCTCGGTCATCCTCATGGAAAGAAACTTGGTTATATCTAGAATAACCATCAAGAAGTGACATACGAGATGCTCCCACTACTCGCTAAAGTATATGGTCCATTTTGGGCAGTGGATAGTTGTCCTTCAATGAAACTTTGTTGAGATTTCTGAAATCAATGCATAAGCGAATCTTACCTGTCTTCTTCCTTACGGGCACCAAGTTAGAGATCCAATCTAAAAATCTGATTGGCACAATGATCCCTAATTTGTACAACCTATTTATCTCCTTTTCAATAAATGGAAGCAACTTTGGATTTAACCTTCTCAACTTATGTCTGAATGGTTTTTGATTGGGCTTGATGGGTATAGTGTGCTGAATTATATTGGTGTCATATGTCTTTAAGTCGAAATAGTCCCAAGCAAACACAACTGCAAATGAAGACATCAAACTGATATATTTGTCCTTGATCTTTGGCAGCAATGCTTTGGACAATTTTACCAATTTAGGATTTGCAGTTGTCCTAATATTGACCTCTTCCACACCCTTCTCTGTTGGCTGCAATGTTGGCTTGCGGGCTACATCATCTTGATCAAAGAGTTCTTCTAGAGGTATCAAGCCTTTGGGAATAACGTTATTCTTCAGCTGCAACACGTCATTTCATTATCGTCCCATCTGTACCATTACCTTTTCCATCATCATTTTCTTCATCAATTGAGGTCTCTTTGAACTTGCCTTTGTTTTGCAGAAAATCATCAATCTCCTCATCATCTTGAAACACTTGCCAATATCTCTGATTGTCTAGAACAGTTGGACGATGCTTGACGTGGATTTCGAATTTGTTGCTAGAGTTCATAGGGATCTTCAAACTACTCGCTACCTTGGCAAGAGAATCAGCAATACTATTTTGTATATGAGGCACACATGTCAAGGTGTATTCTAAAAATAATTTTAAAATATCTAGGACTGCATTACGGTAGGCCCGCATCCTGGGATGCTTTGCTTGATATTCGCCTCTAACCTGCTTGATAAACAATTCGGAGTCGCCATATACTAAAATCCTCTTAGCATTCAGCTTTCTTAGAATCTTTAGGCCAGCAATCAAAGCTTCATACTCAGCTTCATTATTTGAACACTCAAAAGCCAACTTGTAAGAGCATACCCATACGTTACTAAGGACTTTGTTTGGGGCAGAGAAAGGACTGCGTACCCAAATTTCAATTCCAGTGCCATCATTTCCCACTACTCCATCGAAATCCATGGTCCACAAACCTTCTTCCTCCTCTTGCAAGTGTTGGAAATATGTTTGTTGTGCCTTGTCTGCTTACTGTCCATTGCTTTCAGTTGATTGCCCAACGGTGTTCTGTTGTTCTTGTTCTTCTTTCTTCAAAACTTCTCTGAAATTTTCTGTTATTTCTAGAATATCATCTGCTCCTACCAACTAACTATCTATTACATTTAAACTATCTGAATACAAAACAAAAGACTCTAAATTTGTATGTACATAGTTAATAGGATGATTTATTGGTTTCTCCTTTCTTGTGATCATGTACTTCATTTTTTGTTCCCGCTACATTTTCCTCATTTTTCCAAATACTGGAATTGTTACATAGGAGAAATATAGCTCTAGTGTCCCTTTCAGTTTCGCTACCCAAGACCTAGAAAGAAGCATGCCAAACCTTGGAGGAATGTCTGCTACCACAACATCCATCAAAACATTCTTCATTCGAAGCTGATCCAAACTCACAGCCAAGTCTTTGATGAGACCGATACATCCTACTCTACTAGAATCAAATGAATAGAGATCATGATATTGCCGGGTGATGTCCAGACCAAGCTTATCCATGATTGCCTTGGGCATGAGATTGTGAGAAGCTCCGGAATCGAACATGGCGTTATGTAACACAAAATCATGCAACCTTAAACTAATGTAAAAAGGTGGCACATCACTATCAGGAGCCTCACCATTTGATGCTGGCCCAAAAATCATTTCAGGTTAATCATCTTCGACATTCACCATGTCGTACATTGGATCCAAATTCAACATTTTAGATACTTGTCCTTTATAACTGTTGTTCTTCAATATTTCAATCAAGGGGATGGATATCTTCAATTTAGAAATCTCATTCTCTAAATTGAAAGCGGGAATATTTTCTACCTCTTTGACTAGGATTTCTTTCCTTTCCTTTTCTTTCGATGCAACTTGCTGATGTGATTGTTCTGCTGATGGTGATTTGCTGCTCTCTGGATCAACTGCCTCCTTTCCTTTCCTTTGTGTGGCTGCTGAATCATTCTTTGACGCTTCAACATCCTTCTTTTTCTGAATGGGTCTAACTGGCACATCTCTATTTCTAAGTGAATATCGTTGTTGTTGGGTGGACAAAGTGTTCATGTAGCCTCTTTGGTATTCATCTGATTCCTCCTCCAAGATGGTGTCGCTTGCTAGAATGAAATCTACATCTTTGTGTGCAGCTGAATTCTCTGCATACTCCTCCTCTTAAGTGAGATAAGTAGGCAAATCATCAGGAGTAAAGAGGTGATTTTCTTCGCCTATTACATTCCCATCCTCATCTAATTCTGATCCATGCACAAAGTTTTGCTGCAAAGGTGTCTGTACTGGCGGTTGTGAAATCAGCTCTTGAGCTCGCTGATCTCTCTGTCTTATTCTATATTGTGGTTGTTGTTGGCCACGGAAGTTAGGATTTCTAACTTATGGCTCCGATTTGTCAAGTTTCACTCTTTCAAGCATCTGCTCTACCTTCCAAAGTAGCTGATCTACCGAGGAAGATTCTTCCTTTGCAGTGACCTTCTTCTCTGCTTTTTCTCTAGCTCTCTTGGTCAACAGATTTGCTTCAACACTGACTGCTATCTTCTGCATGTCTTCCATTGTAACCGGTTCTCTTTCTCTCAATTGATAAGCCATGTCAGCATCAAAGCCATCCGGGAACTTCAACATGGCTAGTCCCACAAGTGGCCTTAGATTATCTAGAATTTCATTATAAACTGTATTGAATCTAGTGCAATAATCTTGGACCGACTCACTAGCGTTTCTTTTGATTTGCTCATATTCAGCTAGAATTTGAAGAGGAATCTTTTTCACTTCCCAGCGATTCAAAAATTGTCTTTGTAAGTCAGCCAAGGTAGCGATACGAGCAGCCGGAAAACCTATGAACCATTTCCTCACTTCACCTGCAAATGTATGTACAAAAAGTCTCATTGCCACATTCTCCGCATCGATCTCGTGCAGTTCATAGAAGCCTGCCATTCTATCCACATGTTGCTGAGCAGTAATTCCATTAGGAGTGCCATCAAAAAGTGGGATTTTTCTTTGGTAATCAGCGGGCATATCATCTAAAACTTGAGGAAAGACAAGAGGTGCAAATCGGGCAGCCATCACTCTTGGTGGATTTGTCCTCCGAGGCGTTGGAGGAGTGTGCACAATTTTTAAGGGGCTAGCAATTGGAGTTTGAAGTTGAACTACTATGTAGTTATCAATAGACTGGTTAGCCCTTTCCATCTCCAAGTCTACAAGAAACTGTGGATTGTGGACAGTACAGTCAACCGCTCTTTCGGACTTGGTTTCGAACAACGATAATTCAAACTGCTCATCAAACTCTAGCTCTTCAATATACTCAAAAATGTCCGGGCATGAATGGGATTTGAGCACGGGCTATATAGAGCTTTCTTGACGACGAATTCTTGAAATCAAATTGGGATTTTTGTAGATGTGCGGAGGGTTGGGATTTGGATTAGTTCTGGTGTATCTTCTAGAAGCCAGCATGCTATTGAGAAAAATCAAAGGACACAACCAACTTTAATCAGCCTATCAAATCCTAAACTTATCATCCGGAAGCTTAGAATTATTAAGAAGCAAGGGGATTGATTTCTCCCCAGCGGAGTCGCCACTATGTTATCACCTAAATCCACCTTAGGCTGAAGCAAGGCAAAATTTAGGGTAACCACAAACCAAGCTCAATCTGGTAGCTAGCCCTACCAGAACAAGAGAGGGCTCTCTCCGAGTCACACTCAGTGAATAGATAAACGAAAAGGCCTGAGATGACTTACTGTGAACTATTTGTCTTAGGCTAGTAAGTGAAAATGAATACAAGAAGTGATTTTTTATGAATTACTATGTTTCTGGGATGGTAGGGGACCAATGGACCTCAATGAACAGAGAACTTAATACAAAGGAACGGATTATTTTGTGAGGCGAGATAGGCAGAAAGCCTAGCAATTCAGTTTAAGATAGTTTGAAATGGAGAGATTTATTAAGAGGGTGAAAAGGGCATGGAAAACATGAATCCTTTTCAACAGAATAATTAACACTGAACATGAAATTTTCCCACAGGCAAAGCAATAAAATTGAATTCTACCTTAGCTAACTTAGAAAATTTCACTGGAAATGAATATGAAATGAACTATGAAACATCACAAGATACATATGAAACATAAGAGACACATTTGCTACACTCACAACCACATGAATCTCATGAAACAGAGCCACGACCTTTTATTAATCCTCTGTAAAAAATATAAAATGCAGAAACAGAGTTTCTTTCCCACAGTCTCCCAGAAGTTGCAAGCCAACCAACCCTTTGCAAATAGTTTGCATACAATATATAGAATGTACCATGAAGAAATAGAATGCCCAAGGGTTGGGGAGTTACTCGAATCATTACAAAATGAAGGTGGAAAGCCAAACATTAGCTACAGGTGCAACGCCACAAACATGACAAATGGTTTGGGTGACCCTTTGCCTTCCTTTGCCACTTGGATAAATGCCCATATGGAGTGAAAATTCTTTAAAATCCACCTTTGTTGTCGAAAAAATGAAGTGTAGATGAGGGGGCCCACTTATGAAAAGTCGAGGAGTGAAATTTCACGAAACATAAGCATTTTGGGCCTTTTTTCCTATATGCGTCGCGCCCTTTTCTGTATGCGTTGTGCCACTTTGAGGCCCGTTTTGAGGCACTTGCAAGAGTCCACAAGATGACCAAGTGTTCCCGTTGGAAAGAATGTCCTGTCTACTTTCAAACCCAAGTGGAATTTTTGAATTTGGAGCTCATTTTCCCCTTCAAATCTTCATTCTCCCAAGACTGCTTCCTGTGTGTCAAAATAGGGGTAGTGAGGCCATTGTTTGGGTGTTTTTGACCTCTTGGAGACTCAAATCATGCCCAAATTTCTTGCCCAAGTGCCAGTAGTCGTGATCTTTCCTGCTGAATCCAAAAATGCAAACCATTTCTCATTTGCAGTTCCCAATCCTACGTGATAGAGAAAAAACCTGTGTTTGTGCCAAAAAAATTCCATGCGACCAAAATTGTCCCAAATTTCTCGAAATTTGGGCTGGAAGTTCTCTAAGAGGCACTATGTTGGGCCATAGAATCTTCAGCCAAGATTCAAAGCTGATCTTGCTCTTTTGCCTCTTTTGTTGCTCTGCTCAATTTGGCCTTCAAGCTCCTTATTCGGGCCTTTGCGCTCATGTTCCGTGCCTTGTAATGACAAGCCATCCTCCTCAATATGGTTTTTTCCCTGTTGGCCTTCTCCATTAGTCTCTCCAAGTGTAGATTGACCTGCTCTAACCAAGAATCACGATCGTTGTTGATCTCTTGCTCCAAGGTAGTGAGCTCAATCCTCCTCTGCTGGGCAGCTTGTTGATTCTCACGAATGCTTTGGAGCTCCATGATTGCCTATTGGTCCTCAAGCTGCTTGTTCCTCTGCTCCAAATACTTGATGATCCATCTGGCCCTCTCCATATTGAGTATCAAGTCTTGGATCTCCGAGTCCTACTCCTGAATGGTCATCCTAAGTTTGGCATTTTCTGCCTCTGCCTCATCATCATGAATGAGGATGGCATCGGTCTCCTGCACACCTGATGGCCCCTAATCATGCACAGGCTTCTTGCCCTTGTCCAATACCTGTGCCACTGATGCCAGAAGCGAGGCCCCTTCCACCCTCGGTGGAGATAACACTCGCTTTGTTGCTGCAAACAAGTGCCTACTGCCTCTCTGATATGTAACGAAAATTGGCATGGTAGTGGTCTCATGGTGCTCATGCTGATGAGAAGGACCACCCATCTCCTTCTCTGGCTCTAATAGTACCTGTGATGTGCTGAAGAAGTCACGGGAGATGAAGTCCTCCCAAGAAATGCCCTGCAATCCCAACTGATGATCTACCAAAATCCGGATAAGAGAAAAGTGAAACACACTGTTAAGCTGCTACTGGGGGGTCTTGTGTAGCATGAAGGTGTTCATCCTCTCTATGTTCCTGCATATGAAAAACGGGAGGTTCATCATCTTCACCCTGGTGAAGTGCATGAGCAACCGGATGTGATAGGCATACAGTCGAGAGAACCTCCCCTCATAGTTGAAGTATTTCATGATCAATCTCATGAGTGGAGCATACTCATCTTTCAAGTATCTGAAGGGAAAGACTCTTGTGAGCTCATTCAAGAATCTGGCCTTGATGTAAGGCT
>APFE031060893.1:0-17807 GCA_000404065.3 Pinus taeda | reverse complement strand
GCACAAATAAACGGGCCAACTCATGATGAACTCTAACATTTTCCACCCTTTGACAAAATTCAAAACATGATAGGTGTTGGAAGCATGACATGGCAAGAGGGCATGCTTTTAACTCGGTGAGGGTAGTGGGTTCATCCCTGACATGTTTTCCACTCTTGTGGTGCCTCCTGGGAGCCTGCTCTTCTGAGGAAGAGTCACTTTGTGTTTCCATCTCATACTCAGATGAATGTTGTGATGTCATGACTGCAATGTGGACTGTGGTTAGGCTGCCCCTTGATGATGGTGTGAGGTTGGGTGCCTTTGTGATATCTGTCACCAAGGGGAACAATGAAACAAGGAGTATTAGGAAGGGAGTGAGGAAATGGGAATAGGGGTTATAGGGAGAAATTTGTTAGGGATGTGGGAGGAGTTTGGGGTTTTTGAGAGGGTAGGGTTTGGGGTGTCATGTTGGCCAAATAGTGGAGGGATAGGGGAGAGGGTTTGGTAGTAGTTTAGGGCGGGGATTTTAGGAAAAATGAGAGAGGGAGGATGGGAAAAATGATAAGTGAATGGAAAAAGGTAAGTGGAGTGAAACCTTGGCACTAACAACACATATTAACAACCCTAGCCATCATGGTTCTAGGTAATTTCTTATGGTCGATTTTATACATTTTGGTGGCATTGAAACATCTCTATAAACACCATATCATTGACAAAATCTGATGAGCAAGGGATGATATAAGGCCTACCTCTCAATTTGATAGGCTTCACCGAAATTTGGAAGTGATTGGGCACTTGTTTTGGCCCTTGTTTGTATGCGCTGTGTGCAAAGACCAGTGCATCACGCCCTGCGTATGCACCGCACCCTTAGAAAAATTGAGCTGTGGGGAGGCTGCGTGTGCGCCGCACCCTCTGTGTGCACCGCGCTCCTGGGTATATGCAGCGCGCCCTCTAAAATGCCTCCAACTCACTCAAACGCTCACAAATGCACACTCACACCTTTACAACACGTCTCCAAGGATTTTAATAGCACAATGCCTTTGGTTTTGATAAAAAATTGTATATATAGCCTTGGAAGAGATGGGTTTAATTTTTGCCTCTTCAAAAACCCATTTTTCTAATGTTATGTTTTGGCACTTTTTCACTGACTTTAAAACACACTGATTTTCACTTTCCCTTTGAAATGTTAGCTCAAATGACGAAATTTTCGGCACTCTTTGCAGGGATTGTATGATAGGACATTTGGCCATGAAAACCATGACTACATCTGAAAAAATCAACTAGCGACTTTTTTTTGAAAATTTTGTCATAAATGACACTATTTGACTTTTCTTCAAAACTGAGTTTTGAAGAAGAGTCGAAGTCTATCCGCGTGACGATGAAGCTCTCGAACCATAACTGTGTAAGGGCCTCACTCTGGCCTACATGGCTTTACTGGACACGTTCAAAGACCAAATTGATGAATTCCTAGACCTAGACCTTGCAAATGACCTTTGCCCTTTAAAGGACTAGACCTTGACTGTCATGGACTTTGATGATTATTGACAAAATACCTGAGCCAACAGGAGCCAGACATAAGGGGGAATGACTATCATGACCTTCTCCGTCAGGTTATGGCATGCCCCTAGTGGAATGCAGCTGGGAGAATGGAGTGGGACACCTAAACATGAAATGCATAAAGAGTTTTGATCTCTGACGGAGGACTGACCAGACCGACTCTAATAGATCATACAACAAAATCATAATAATCACCATCATGCTCCACATGTGCAGCAAAAACGTCAATTAATAGCAGCAACATAGCAATATGTTGTAGAAGTAACATATACGTACTCAATATCAATGAACTAAGCATCAATGAAGCTCAACAAGTAGTAGCATATAGTATCATCAACATAAATCTCGAGCAACAAATCAACAAGAAGCAATAACAACACTTGTAGCATATGGACCAATACATGTAGTGCAATCAAGAAGTAATAACGAAGCTCTAATCTATGCACCAGTGGCAGCAATAAAGTATTTTGCAATATGGCACCATCAGCAACATAAGCTCATCTCCTCCTCAACATATGTGAACAACATATCATGAATGAGGCACAAGAATCAAATCATCATTATATATCAATGGTAGCAACATAAGATCCAGCAATAAAGTATTATGAGCAGCACATAATTTCATCCTTTAGGATGCATCAAAATATCATGAGCAACAACAATCATCCTCCTCATTTCTCATCCATCCAAAAACACATGAGCAGCAACATGATACATCTAGAAATAGAAGATATAAGCAATTATATGCCAACACATCAACTATTCTCAACTGAAGCGGCATCAAAAATTAACTCAAATCAATGCCAAGCATATGCACTGCATGCTCCTATATATGAACACAATGCCAACCATCTACAACTCTATTAGGAAGAAACAATGCTCCCCCTGAATGTGTGATACTCCATCACACTTAGATAATTGACATAAGAATAACCATATAGCTACCACATGATCAAAAATGTTAATATGAAAATGATATGCAACTACTCCAAGACTAACTACAACACATATGAGGATTATTTGAATCATGACAAGTTGAAAGTAAGAATAGATGATAAATAAAAATCAATACTTCAAATATCTTGAACTCCCCCTGAACACATGCATCTCTAAAAATGCATATTTGTCTTTGTTAACACTTTCCAATACGGTTTCATAATTAAGTATTTGCTTGCAAATCATGATGCAACCATATGCTCCCCCTAAGAGTATGCATACCTCAATTTTGGGTAGGAGTATCTTTTTTCTCCTTTCTCCTACAAACTTTCATATGTTTATCTTTCTTCTTCTTGTCTAGTTGGCATTGCATATTTTCCTCTTTCTGATTGGATCTCCTATAACACATGGTCAGCTTGCAATCCTTGGCCTTATGGCCAACATTGTCACACACAAATTATCTAATGTGACTAAGGAACTAGGGAATAACTTGATATCTTTTGTTGATCTGATTTTTATTCCTCGCATGTGCCCTGCAATTAATAGCCCTATGCCCAAAATCATTGCATGAGAAACAGTAACCATAAAAAGGACTATTATACCTGACAGATGGAGATCTTATTTGCATGTAGACTTGAATAGCTTCTCCTTTGGTTTCTCCTTTTGATGAGATATTTTTATCTCTCCATTTCTGCAAATTGTTGCTATGTGTTCATGTGCTCCACAGTCGTAACATTTGTCAATTTTATTCTTCTTCTTTGACCTCCTTCTCTTATTCTTTTGTTTCTTACATGGTTAGTGATTTTCCATTTTCTTTCTACCACTATATGCTCCAATATTTTCAAATTTTCGTGTTGATACTGGAGCACTAGATCTGAACCTCTCCAATTATTGCCTTGCAGAAATTGCTTTAGCCTTCAACTTTTGGAACTCATCCTCCAACTCATTGTATTGCTTTCTCATTGCAATTTCAATCGTCATTCCATATTCCAGGTGAGTCTTCAAATCTAAAATTTATTCTTTGTATACACACTCCTTTTCATCAAACATTTGTAGTAGCATTCATTGATCTTTATTTTTAGCCATGAGACTTTGAATCTCTTATTCTAGTGCCATCATCTTGGATTGCTCATCATCCTTGCTACTGATCTCTTCTTGTTGTTCCTCAAAATTGATGCTTCATCTATCACTGCTATCACTAGTGCCTTTATCTTCTTCTTATGAGGAGGCATGATTTGTCACTGCAATAAGAGTAGAATCCTTTGCATTTTCTCCATCTTTGAAATTTGTAATTTTTCTCCAAGATACAAACTTTGCAACCTGTCCAACATCTCTTTTGCAATATCACAGTGTCTCAAATACATGCAATAAAATTTTGAAATATTGTGCAAAATAATATTTTTATCCAAATCATTAGATTCATCTTTAACTCCATATTCAACCGATAGAAAAGTATTTTCATCAAGAGATAAAAAAATATGACTCCAATTTCATCTTCCAAGTTGTAAATTTACCTACATGAAGCATTGGAATTCCATGTTGATCCATTTCGAAAAATTTGCAAAAATATGTCGAAAACTCCAAGATTTACTCTCCAGCGATCAAGTTGCACCCAAAGAGTCCCACTCTAATACCAATTTATTGGAAACTAGATCACTACTGGGGGGGTGAGTTAGTAGTGAAGGCACTTATAAATTTTTCTACAAATTATTAATCATTTAAACCATTCACAAATATAGATCAAGGCATCAAATATAAACATGAAACCATAAAAGAAATAAACACAATAGACACAAGTATTTCTGGTGGAATACCCTCTCCAATGAGAAAAAAACCACATGTTGTTGCTGCAGTGCTCAAATATTCTATTATGTCAAACAATTATCTACATAGAGATTCAAATGGATACTATCAAATCAAGACTCTTTCTCATGTAGATCTACAGACTACCATGCATTGAAGGCCACCACAATCAACAATCCTCACTCCAATACTCCTTAACTAACAATCAACTCTACAAACTCTTATATGCTAGAAGCCACCATGACTAACAAGCCTCACCTAGTTTCTTCTGAAATATCCAAACACCATTATATTGAACAAAACTGCTCACTTATATTGATTTCGCTGGAGTCCTCCAACTCCTCTCCTCTATGTGGTTCTCATTTTGAAATATTTTAGGCTAGAACTGAGAATTGCTCAACATGAGCACTAAAACAATGTATCATCAAATCACACAATCAAAAACAAAATATTCAATCTCCAAATACACCACAAACTACAACACGATCTCTTTACAGACTTATACTAATCCACACTTCACCTTCTCATTCACTGCAAAAAAATGATGGATAAATCATATTCCAATTATCTATTACAACACCTGCAAACTGCTTCAGAAATTTTGCATTAGACAACTCACATAGGTTGCACATAATCCTCCAAACTCACACTCACACCACACACAAGAGAATCAACCATACTATCATTGAGATTCCTCCAATATATATATATGAATGGAGGCGCTCAACTCAATAATTACATAAGAACTACTTAGCTCCAAAAACTTTGTTTGTATCCTTGATTTGATCTGAATTTAGTTCATTGACTTGATCAATCCACTAACTCCACTTCCTTTTGATATTTTCAACTTTTATTAGCTTTTAGAGGCCCCACTAACTTTTCCAACCATATCTCAAAAAGTTCTTGATCAGGAATGTCGCTATAATACCAAAATTAGTTTATTTCCACAAGGAATGCAAAGAAAAACTCATGAAAAGGCTTGGTTGAACGTGCAACACTACACAAACTCGAAAATATCCCCTCAGTGGCTCCCACGAGCCTTCCTACTAGCAACTATAAAGTTTTAGTCGCTCCCATGACTCACCATCCATGCGAATAGGTAGAGGATGAAGGAAAAACACAATCAAGTCAACTCAAGGCTCTACCAAACTTCAGGAACATCTTCATCAGCTCCAAAACACATTTACAAGCCTCTGTGACAAGTCTACAACTAATGAAATAGGCCAAGAAATCCTACAAAAAGTCAGTGCTAAGCATTCCTTAGTCTACCAACCTCATCACCAAGATCAACACCTCCAACTCCTCAAGCAGCAACCACAACCTATCCAAGCACCTCTTGCACCTGTAACAACATCTCTAACTCTTGTAGTAGCATCCTTAATACTTGCAGAAGTAGCATCATATGATAAGCCAATCATAACATGCCTTGTATCCATATCTACTCAGCCTCCAAATCACATCCACTAAGTCATGTCATAAGTATGTTGATATTAATTCCAACCAATAGGACCACTAAGCCAAACACTCATCACACATCAAGAAGCTACAACTCTGAAGTTGATCTCTATCCATCCAAATTCTCTCCCCCTTTTACATCAATGGAAAAGGACCATACCAACACGAAGACAATGTCAATAGTGATATGGATGTGAGAAGTGATCCCCCTATCATACTCAACACCATAATGATGCAAGCCAATGAAGTATCTCCTGCAAGATAAGCATGTGGAACAAGGAACTTTGTTGTGAACACCTCTAGCCAATCCCATGCAATATCTAAAATGAACATTCTCCCCCTAAGGATGTAATGAAGTTTCAATCACACTCTCTTTGTTGTTGAAGCAACACACCTTCCTGCTGGAATAAGCCTCCTTTCCAAGTCCAAGAGACTTCACCTCATGAACCATGACTCCAACTAACTTTGGATAAGATATACAATGAATTACAATACATATACAATGGTTCATGGAGAAAATACATGGTTTTGACAAATACATGGAATTGACATATGAATCTTCCATAAACTCTCCTATCACCAATGAAGAATCCTATGGACCCAAGTTTACGTCATACACCCAATGTAGTTGGGCTACATCAACAAAAAATAATACATGACATGGACTTCCATTGACCCATACATAGCTAAACATATTAGACATCATGGGTCTCTCCATGATCAATTTGCCAACAATATAAAACAACAATGGTACATGGCTTTTACATCTACACATATGTGTGCTATCATCTATGCTTGCCCAATACAATAGCATAACATGAATACATGACATCAATGAGCAAAGATATATGCTCCATATGTGTAGCAGCAGCAAAAGAAGGACTATCAACATCATGTGCTAGTGTATGGCTACTCAACACCTTGGCCATAACCATCTCAATAATGAAGATCATATAGCAAAATCATGATAACCACTAGCAACCACCATCATGCTCCACATGTGCATCAACAAAATCAACTGATAGCAGCAACATAGAAATATGTTATAGAAGTAACATATACATCCTCAATATCAATGAAGCTCAATAATAGGCAGCATATAGTATCATCAACATAAATCCAGCAAAACAACAAGCAACAATAACAAGACTTGAGCATATGGACCAATACATGAAGTGAAATCGAACAAAACACTAATCTATGCACCAGCAGTATCAATAAATTATTTTGTAATATAGCACCATCAGCAACATAAGTTCATCTCCTCCTCAACATAGGTGAATAGCATATCATGAATGAGGCACATGCAGCAAATCAGTAAGTAGAAAATTGTCACTATATATCAACGGCAGTAACATAAGATCCAGCAATAAAGTATTGTGAGCAGCGCATAATTTCATCCTTCAGCATGCATCAAAATATCATGAGCAATAGAAATCATCCTCCTCATGTCTCATCCATCCAAAAACACATGATCAGCAACATGATACATCTAGAAATAGAAGATATAAGCGATTGTTTGCTAACACATCAACTATTCTCAACTAAAATAGCATCAAAAATTAACTCAAACCAATCCCAAGCATATGCACTGCATGCTCCTATATAGGAACATAATGCCACCCATCTACAACTCTATTAGGAAGAAACAATCCTGCCCCTGAATGTGTGATCCTCCATCACACCTAGAGAATGCACATAAGAATAACCATATAGCTGCCACATGGTCAAAAATATCAATAGGAAAATGATATGAAACTACTCCAAGACTAACTATAACACATATGACGCTGATCTGCATGATGACAAGCTAAAAGTAAGAATAGATCATAAATAAAAATCAATACTTCAAATCTCTTGAACTCCCCATGAACACATGCATCTCTAAAAATGCATATTTGTCTTCGTTAACACTTTCTAATTTGGTTGCATAATTAAGTATTGGAATGCAACTTATGATGCAAACATATGCTCCCCCTGAGACCATTCAAGCCTCATTTTTTGGTGGGAGTATATAGCTTCTCCTTTCTCCTCCAAACTTCCATATGATGATTTTTATTCTTGTACGGTTAGCCTTGCATATTTTCCTCTTTCTGATTGGATTGCTAATGATGGTTCCCTTCGATTATGTAGGTCAACATAAATGATCAAGGTATTTTTGGCTCCAAAATCAAAATCAAAATTTTTATTTTCCCTCCAATCTAAACAATTAGGCTTCCTTAATGAAACCCCTTCAACATCTATAAAACGGCACGTGTTTTCTTCACAAAGGTATGATTTGAACATTGATCTTATGTGAGATATCTTTGCAACATGTGTAGTCTTGAATATCTAATTTGGGAGGTCAAATTTCTAAAGTATTTCGAGCTTAATATTTTCATTTCTTGGGTTATGGTTATTCATTGAAGTGACTACATGTTGGTTCGGTTTTTTTTTTTTTTTTTTTGGGGGGGGGGGGGGGGGGGATGTATGAATGATATGTGCATTGTTCCTAAAGCCCTATCTAGGGCTCTCATTCGCTGAGAAGAAGCCTTCTTTTGTCCCCGGTTTTTGGTAATACATCGGCTCCCTAAATCATAAATCCTTAAGGTTTGTTATGAAGTATATTTTTCCCCTACTTTGAGACTCAGACAATGGGAAAATATATCTTGATGAAGTTGGGATTTTTGCAAGTAGTAAGCACATTCATAATCTTTTTTTGTTAATTTGATAGCTCAAGGATAAATTCCCTCCTTTGGACAGCCTTCCTCATCTAGAGAATACCCACTTTTCCCTTGGAAGAATTGGTTTGGTCAAGGAAAAATATGTTTTAATGAGAAAACCCACATGTGCAAAAAAGTACAAGTCGGCCTAAATGACAAATTCAGTCTCCAATATCACATAAAAATACAATTCAATTCATCCTCATTTGGACACACATCACTCACACATCTTCTTGTTCTCTTGGAAGCTTGTACAATCTTAAATTACATATCATCTTTTCACATGTGTGAGTAGGAGAGAGAATTTCAAGAGGGTTGAAATACATTCTGTTGAAAATACAACAAGAAAATCTTGATTTAATTTTCCCTTGAATTAAATTAGGAGAAAAATAGTAATTCCACATCACAAGACAACTTGTACGAGTTAACTAAGTTAATTTGACTTAGTTGGTTCAATTAATTCGAGTTAAGGGTCTAACTTGAGTCATGTAAAGTGGCTCCTACTTTATAGGAGCCCTGCTTGAGTTTGTTTTGAGCTGTAATTAAATAATTTATTTTATCTAAGTTAAATTCAATTAAACTAGTTCCAACTAATAGAGGAACTAGTAGGAGGTCCAGCAGTGGGGTGTGACTTCATGTGTTTAACCAGTTAACTGATGATTAAGACATAAATAAATCATGCATGTGTGATCTAAGAGTTACCCAATTGAGATTGGATTTCAAGGGAAATGTATTATCAATTGTATAATCATCCAAATTGTACAGGTGGTGCATGCAGTCAGAGGAAGGCCTATGATGGATTGTGCAATTCTAGTTGAGCAATTTCCTTAATTAATAGGGGCTAATTCCCAAGGAAACAGCACAAGGAAATAGGGACTTAGGAAAGAAAAAAAATTGTTAAGTATTGGCAAAGGCTTGTCTAGGAGACTATGAGACAGATAGAGATACTGTAGAGGTTGCACGGGCTTGAGAAAACAATTGTAATCTTCTCATATTTTCTGACTAATGCAATATACAGATAGCAGGGGTTTTTAGTTGTGTCTTTCCCTGGGAAATCATTGAGTAATGTGTTGATTGAATTCTTTCTCTTGTATGCTTCATGATTTCTCAATGAACTAATTGTTTCCGCTAACGAGTAGATTAAGATTTAAGTCTTTTGTTTTAGAAAATTACAAAAGTAGATTGAATCAAGAAGGAATTTATACATGGTATCAGAGCTGGAATCACATTAGAAGAGAAGAATACTACTTTTTCTATGCAGGTGAAATAAAATTTGTAGGATCATTCTCCAGAGCCAACAGTATGTCATTCTATGGATTGAGACTCGAGTATGCCCTTGAGGGTAGATCGAATTATATTGCTTGGAAGGATAGGATGGAGGCAGTTTTGGAAGACAACGGGTTGAAGGAATTCATAGACAATGATATTCCTAAGCCTCCAATAATCGATGCTCAAGATCCGGTTGTTTCCGAGAAAACTAGTGTCTATTCAGATTTTCTAGTCCCACTAAGACAGGTAGCTATCTTAGAAACAAACAATTCAAAGTAACTTGTGTTTTCCTTTATGGGAGATAGATGAGAGAGAAGCAGAGAGCACCAATCTTAGTCTTTCACTTGGCTCCTTGCTTGTTTCCTCTCTCCTTTGATAGAGCTTTGCCACTACTTTCTCACTTGTCCCGCTTCAAAGAACACCTGTAGAGGCAAAGCAGCGAAATACCATCAAAGCATAGAGATCTATGATACCATAAATGATGTAGAATTAGATGTACATTAACCATGCAAATGCATACACAAATACAAGATTCAGAAATAAGCAAGGAAATGGAGGAAAACTCAAATAGCTTTATTGATAGAAGTAGAAGAGAGGATTACAACCCAGATGTCTAATCCAACGCCATCCTCCCAGCATGAAAGCCCTCTTCACCTCATGAAAATCTAGATCACACAACAATATAATGTCTCATAGAGAAGCCAATAGCACTTCCTTAAAATTACAAAATTCCAGCCTTTGGATCTCTAGGATGAGGGATCCATATATAGATATTTGCAGGGGGTGAGTCAGCTTCTAGGTTTTTGATTAGTGTCATTCCACTGATAGTTCATGGTTCCACTTGGAGATTTCATGATCTCTTACTCATCCTCGGGCGAATTCAGAGAGGCAAGTGTCATATGAGCAGTTTCTAGAAGATTCTCTAAGTTTCCACCTAGAAAACTGCCTTTGCCATTTGTATGTTCTCGCTCATCGCACCCTACAGAAGGGCTTTTCAGTATGCATCGCACCCCTTGTATGTAACAGGTGAGATGCATCGCACCCTCAGCATGGAGCAGTCTGTATGGTCCAGGTTTGACCAATTCTGAGTAGTTTTTCAGGGATAACTTCTGGGATATGATGTAATCAGTTGACCTTGATCCTTTAGGGTTTGAAACAACACTTTTAATGGTTTAAGAGCCCTTGGTTTATCGACATATGTGATTGGGGTTGCAGTGCCCAAATATGTCTATAACAGTTGCCCCCTAAAGCATGAGGTCATAAATCTTCTAATGTCGGGTGAAATGCTTTATCATGAGGATCCGAGGTTTTTCGAACTGGAAGGTGACCTGTAATAAGATACAATACAATACATTATCTTCATACTATTTTCATGATCTAGCTGAGGCGGGCATTCCCATGCTCAGCTTTATAAATTCACTTTCATGTACATAGGACAGACAATCGTCTATGTGGCAAACTTATGATTCTGGTAGAGCCATCATCCCTTAGATTGGATGATTATCTATGCAGCTATGGAGTACATTTGATGTCTTTATTTTCCTGAATATATCACAGCCCAGATGGATGAAACTATATCTAGGGTCTTCAAACTCGTTCAACCTTCGCCCAATGTACAAGTCGATCCATGTGAAAAGATGTTCTGAAGTCGAACATGGAAATACATCGCCTGATTACCAGCCAATGATGTAAGTTGTTAATAAGTGCAAGAGGAATCACCGATAATGATAATGACCCTCAAGGTACTACAGTACAATTCACGTGGTGTGAATACATGAGTTGATATCAAACACCATGCAAAATATTTCGGTCGAAGGCCATTGATGTAAACTTGTCGTCAGAAGTGAGAAACTTGCCATTGAGGCATGCAAGCTTCAAAGTACTGAAAGGGTTGTTCCTAAGTCAACTTCTTGGATAATGAGCTGATGTAAACAAGAAGTGACCCGTCGTAGGAGGGTCTTAATGAATCCCACATCTACGACACGAAATGGAGAAAATGATTCTGTGGAGGTGAAAACGATCTAATGATACAAGGTTCAGAGTGGTGGTCATGAAAAATGGAGCGTGAAGGTATTGTAGTGGATGAGGCGTTAGCTGGGTTGGTGAATTATCTGAGTGACTTCTCTTGAACATATCGGCAACACTGTGATGGATCAGTAGTGTTAACCCCATGGATGGTACAGAGGACCAATGGCGATGGTGAAGGGAATAACCCAACCCGACTCAATCATGGTGATGGAGTGAAAGTGTCATGTTCAAGAGCGACCTGCTACCAATGAAGTTCTTCAAGTTTTCTTCCTTTTTTCCCCAGTCATTATTGACCAGTACCTCTTTATTTTTGTCAAGCTTGAGGAGGATAACATATGCTTGTTCTATAATTTTCCCTTCGAGCAAACCTGTCGCTATGTTTTAGCGATCCTAGCGACAGTGAAACTCGCTCTTTTCCAAATGGACAAGTTTGTCGATATTGTTTTAAGAAGTTTACGACAAAGATAACTCAGTCCTTTTCATATTTAAAGAGTTTGAAAAGAGACGGAAAGGAAACTCCAGTAGTCCTTTTTCGTGCTATAATCCCTTAAGTCCAAAAAAGTATAAAATAATATGAAAGGGATGACTTTTCGATAGTTTTAGCGAGCCGAACAAGACAAGCGCTCGATCTTTTTGTGTAATTATCCCTCAGGTCCAAAAAGATTAAAATATAGAGGAGGGACGGCGCTTCCCTTTACTTTAATGAGCTAGGAAGGCCAATAGCTTAGCAATATTTTCATATTTTACGAGTCTAAAAAGAGCTTAAAAGAGACTCGTATTTAGGAACGAATGATGTATCTGGGTAGCAACTGGTTCCAGGTAAGTCTGGAACTTCTCAAACATGGCAACGTAATGAGGGTGGCTAGTAGAATCACTTGTCGCAATTGTTCCTCAAAAGGGTAAAACAATCAAGTGGAGGTGTATGATCGGCTAAAAGAGTGGAGGTGACAGTAAGAACACAACCAAGGCTCAAAAGGCTGATAGCAATGCGATCACAAAGGTTATTTACCGAAAGGTGGGTTTATTTTTTAATGAGATTGAACCTTGTGCCAACTTGTGCTCAGTGATAGGTTTATTTTTTAACGAGCTCAAACTTTCCAGAAACATTTCTCGTTGCTAGGTTTATTTTTTAACGAGCTTGAACTTTGCGAAAACATTGCTCATTGCTAGGTTTATTTTTTAACGAGCTTGAAATTTGCGGAAACATTGCTCGTTCCAGTCGTCTTTAAGGATGCCTCTCATTAGTAGGTTCATTTTTTAATGAGCTTGCCCCATGCGAAACTTTTCTTAGTGCCTTTTGTATGCAAGCTAGAAACGACTAACTACAGAGCTAAGAGTTAATGAACTATTGAGGTTAGGTAGGATAGTTTAGAAAAAACATTTCCTTTACTTTGTCAGGCTACTGACAAAGGTGAATAGTGGATCAAACCAATCATCTAACTTAAGTAGTTGAATTTAGTAAAACACTATGGGGTTAGAGTTACGTTGGTTTCTTTTCAATTGCGTAAAAAATGTTTGCATACCCCCAAGTATAAAGAAAAGTAGAGTTTCCAGGTTACCATATGGAAGTCCTTGTATTTAAGTAAGATTGTTTCATCCGTGGAGCAGACAAAACACTTCCTCGACTTTGTCCATCGAAATAGACAAAGGTGAATGTTGTGAGCTTCTAATCACATAACCTTCAAGGATATCCTGTTTCGGATTGATCCCATATCCTACACGGACGGGTGTGTCAAACCAATCATATAACCTACGATGAGGAAATCCTTTTTCAGACTAATCCCATATCCTTCACGGACGAGTGTGTCAGACTAGTCATATATTCTACGAGGAAATCTATATTTTCATCTAGTTTTGCCTGCCGAAGCAGACCAGGTTGCATGCCCCCTAAGTTTCGTTACATTCACCGAATCACTCGCAGTCATTAGGTGGATGAACTGGAGGTTGACAAGACATTTTTTGTGCAAAGAGACCATTTAGGGATGGTGTTTGACTAGTAGACATGTTTGAACCAGGGAATGAAAGCTGGTCAACAAGTTGTACCATTCTGCCCTCATATGGGAAACACATCACCCAAAAGAGTGAGGAAACAATAGCTCCCATGTTGTAAATGTAGTCACGCCCAAGGAGTAGATTTTAATCTAGTGGCTCTTGGACTACCATCACGTTCAAATGAACAATTTTCCTTCTCAAAGTTATAGGCAAATTTGGAAGGATCCCTAACAGTTGAATGTTTCCTTTATTGAAGCCTGACAAATTTCAAATCTTAGGCAGAAGCGATGGCGAACCAAGTGCTTTCCAAGAAGTTGAGGAAAGGATACTCATGGAAACCCCTTCATCTATGATAGTGCCAACCATGACCATTCTGTAAGCTTGTACTATGATTCGGAATGGTACATTAGATGGAAGGTGGGGTCCCGCTAGTAGATTCCAATCAAAGGAAACAACTAGATTGCTTGGAGGAGGGACCGAATAAATGGCCAGATGAATCCCTTGAAATGGGGAACTTCCCTCCTGTGGTAAAGGAACGGGTAGATTTCCCCCATGTTCATCAGACTTTGTGTTAACAAAAAGAATTTGAATGGTATCGTTCTCATTCTCTTTGGAGACTATATCATTTGAAGGTGGACCTTCTGAAGAAAAGACTGGGTCGACTGCCGTCTCGACCTACTGACTTTGGTCCGGTGTGGACTCAGAGGGTTTATATTCAATGATAGATGTTTCGACCAAAAACAGAGGTATGTCAGTCAAATTTTCAACTAGTGATGGACTTGGCAAGTGTTTCTTGTATCCAGGTGGAAGTCACTGTGGTGAAGCAGGACGATTATCCAAAACTCTTTTAGCTTCGTCTAGAAAAGGACAACAGTGGAGGGCATGATCGCCTTCACACAACCTACGAGGAAATTTAGATCTTCATTTTTTTCCATTGACTTCATTTTCACTATTTGATGGTGTACTCTCAACATGATCGACAGAGTTTGAAGACACTAGATTGCGTAAGCGGGGAGACCAGTCTCTCAAGATTTGCGGGATGCAAGGACAATCTCGATGATAGTGGTTTCCTTTGCAAATGACACATCGATATTTGGGATTGGAAGGTGTAGTGTGTGGATTTTCGCCAGACGATGCATGGTTGCCCCGTTGCGTGGCTAGCTTCTTCTTCTTCTCCTCCTTCCCTTTCTTCTTATTCTCAGCTACTTGGTTTTTAGTATCACTAGTTTCACCAAGCGAAGAGGAAGAAGGAGAGGCAGAAACAAACGAAGTAGAAGGTGGGGGAGAAACTCCAGTATCATCTGGTTGCTAATTTGATTGTTGAGGAATTACGGTGTTTCAAACGATAGAGGTCGAGAATAGCCAAACTGGCAGGCCAATTGTGAGTCCTTGAAGGGACAATGTAGCCATGTATGGAGCACCAATATCTCCCCAAGAAGAGAAAGGACTAGGATTCCCCCCAAGAGGAACTCCTTGATTGGTGGACTCCATTATCTCAACCTAAGATCAACGAGGGAATAGCTATGTTATTCCGAATTAAATAAATTTTATGACACTTTGACACAACTTGCTTTTTCAATTTTTAAGAGTCGAGAAAAAGCTAAAGGTGACTCTAGCCACCTTCGATTTTTAATGAGCCTGAAGTGACAAGTGCTCAGATGGACCTTTTCTTTTAAGGAGTTGAAAAGGATCAAAAGTGATTACTCTGGAAATCTAGACAGAGGGATTACCAAACCAATCGCAAAATTGCAATATACACCTCAGTGGTAAATTATAGATAAATTACCGAGGACTTTACGTACGGCACTCTATCTTCCCAAATGTTGTGTTCAGTGCATTGCAATCGATAAGGCAGCAGACACGGCTTCCTAAGGATAAAGGATATCAGCCTATTGTGGTCTCCCAATATATACTCAATGGTACGTGGGAGCACAAGTCTGTACTAGCACTTGTCGTAACAAAGAGGAGGAATCACTCAACCTATGATGAAAACAATAGTTACCAGGCTTTACGACGCCGGAATACGTATCTAGCCTAGACTTCTAGATGTTGTGAATTAGGTTCCAAAGTGTTTTTATATTCATTGAGGTTTATTTTATAGTTGATCTTTCTTAAGAATTTTGTCTTTCAAGGTTCACTGTGTGATGTAGATGTACAATTGCTAAATATGCAATCTAAAATGATAAACAATTGTTTGTTTTCTTTTAGCAATGAAAATCCTAGCTACTAAGGAAAGAAGAGTACGATTCTTTCAACATAGAGCAGAGAGCACACACTAAATGCACTTTTCCTAAATAAATTTCCTAATGTAGTCTAAATGCAAATGCACATGCATGTATTTGTTTTTCCGCTTCCTTAATGTGTGAATGCCCAAAAAGGAAAACTAAGTACAGATCTGAACTATCTTCTTCAAAGCGACACTTTTAACAATTTCTCTTCAAAACAAAAGGAAGACTAAGACGACACTTTCAATTTCGAATGAAAAACAGATTTCAACACTTCAAATATTAAAAATTCAAATCAAATACAATGGAAAAAGTACAATCGACTATCTAAAAGAGGAAGACTTTACGACACTCTTTTTCTTGACTCAAAACGACAGCTACGACACTTTCGAATCAAAAGACGACAGTTCGATTAAGCTACTTTTTTGCAAAGGAGGACTATAAATGATGAAAAATACATAAAAAAAAACATTTACAATTCCTTATCAATGGAGGCTAAATAATGTAAAGGAAGAAGGCTTCAACAATGATATACTGATCATAAGCAGCAAAACTACGGAATAGAGCTTAAAACAATGAAGAAAAACCAAAATCTAGAGAGGGAAACAATATCATTCAATCATCGCACCTGTCCTTAAGGGAAACAAGGATGCATCTCACCTGTAGCACACAAGAGGTGCGATGCATCCAGACTGCCAATGAGAGACAGTGCGATGGTCCAGGGACAAGACTGAGCTTGGTTTTCACTCACAATTTGCAGTTAAGTTCATGGACTTAGGCCGAGCTTATGATGGACAGTAAACACAAAGTATAGGGGTATGATCTTATGAGGTTATTAAGCTACCACCAGGGCACTTAGGATGTTTGCAAGTCAGATGTTCAGTTCATAAACCAACCCAGAGATTGACTGAAGCAGCGTTGATCTACTTTTTAGTTGCATAGCAAAAGTAGTTTGAAGGCTAGCTGGCTTAACTTCAGGCTCCGTCTGTAGTTTATAAAGCAAACAACAGTAACAAACAAACAAAATATTGCGTCCCCAGTGGAGCACCATTTTGTTTCCGAGAAAACTAGTGTCTATTCAGATCTGCTAGTCACACTAAGATGAGTAGTTATCTTAGAAACAAACAATTCAAAGTAACTTGTGTTTTCCTTTATGGGAGACAGATGAGAGAGAAGCAGAGAGCACCAACCTTAGTCTTTTGCTTGGCTCCTTTCTTGTTTCCTCTCTCCTTTGATAGAGCTTTTCCACTCCTTTCTCACTTGTCTCGCTTCATAGAATGCCTGTAGAGGCAAAGTAGCAAAATACCATCAAAGCATAGAGATCCATGATACCATAAACAATGTAGAATCAGATGTACATTAACCATACAAATGCACACACAAATACAAGATTCATAAATAAGAAAGTATATGGAGGAAAACTCAAATAACTTTATTGATAGAAGTAGAAGAGAGGATTACAACCCAGTTGTCTGATCCAGCACCATCCTCCTGTTAGAATATTATATATATTACGGAGCAATGGAACACATAAAATATTGCAGAAATATAAACACAGAAAACGCAAAAAACAAGAGAGACATAGATATACGTGGTTCACCCAGTTTGGGCTGCGTCCACCTTGAACAACCAGTCCTTCCTTTCTATTATCCAACAAAATGAAGAGACACAACCTACAGCAAATCTGCTGTAATATCCTCTATCTTCTCTCACAGTCTCACCTCTCTATTTCTCACTCACTCGGAATACACATCTATCTCATAGCCTCAAATACAATGCCCTCATACAAAGAGAGGGGTTGCCTTCTAGGGAAAAAAACCATAAACTAAACATAAGTTCTACCTTCAGATCATCTGCCTAA
>APFE031060892.1:0-13745 GCA_000404065.3 Pinus taeda | reverse complement strand
GGTATAGGAGTATGGTGCTCAACCTTCACGAACGTACACCATCCTCACGATAGGAAACATGACTAACAAGCAGGAGCCGACAAGACAATGGTGTGAATGACCCCTCTGGTTGGGACTAGGAAGTATGGTACGACCAAGAACAAAGAAGCATATTCACAAAGAATATTTAGATAAAATACGTGAAGCATTGAACATGATCCACCATGTGAAACGAACTGACTCGGACCTGTGCATACTAGCAGTTGTCTCAGCTTATAAGACCATGTGAAAAAATCTGACCATGTGGGCACTTCCAAAGCTGAAGTATGAAGTCTAAAGGGTTAAAATATAATTAGGACCTACATAAAAATAATATTGTAAGGGAACATTAAAAAAATAGTGGCCTTCTATGGGGCATACCAATAACAATATGGGGCCTACACTAGTATTAAATGGGCCCAACATTTTGTATGGTACTAATTAGAAAAATTTCCTAGTATGTAATACTATATATCTTGATATCATTTTTTGGGGATGAAACACCAAAGGGGTATGAAATATAATGTACATAGGGAGGTACCCATGGAGATAATAAACTTAATGTGGTATAGTCATCAAACACACCTACTAGCTAGTTAATCAGTACTAAATAGGCCCACTAGATAGCTCAGAGGAAATGGTATAATAGTAAGGTGTAGTTGGCATGAAACCGTAGGACTAAATGTGCGTATAATTGCATTAGATATGTAGATATCCACTCCTAGAGAAAGCATATATTGTGAAGCGATTTCCTCCATAGCTTTTGATGTTACCTAACTTTATGATTATTTATTATATCATTGTATTTTTTATGGTGTGTACTTTTAAAATTTAAGGGTTCTATATTGTTTGTGATTTAGTTTAAGGATTAAGTATCACTACTCACCAAACCTTAGAGTGAATTTGAAAAAGTTAATATCTACACAATAATCATAAATGACACACTTATGAATGCCTTGGGTTCAAGCGCAGTTGGATATAAACATTACCCCATTCACCTTTTGGAGATGAAATTGCATCATACTCATTCATATGTCAATTTAGGTAGAAGTAAAGCTATTTTTACCTTTTTGTTGAAATTCATTTACTCTAACAAGTGGTGCATATAAGGCTTCTAAGGAATATGGAAGGTATACTATCTTATTCGAGAAATATTTCTAGTACATAGGTGCCTTGATGAGAAATCAAGGAAAAAAACACAATTAACTTTTATATGTGGATCTAATCATTAATGGAAGGATTGTATAAGTGTTGATGGTTCTAGTGCCTCACAAAAATTCTTCAAGGAGTAGGAAATTGAACATAGACATAGATTTGGATCATATGGTGCTCTAATAAAGTTTATAAATTCTAAGGATGAGAAAACAAATGAGCATCCAAAATTCACATTTACTTGTATAAGTGGAAGTACCATGAAAACTATACTATTGAAATTAAATTAATAGGACAAGTTAGTAATACTTGGTTGATGGAAGAATTGTATTGTGCATATGACAATAAGGAACCTAGATATAAAGTTTTGAATTGTATCTACATTGAGTATGAGAAGGTAGTGAGGCACCTAAAGTCTCAACATTTTGTATTAGTTATTGGAGAAGTAGATAAGGATCAAGTGGCAACACCTATTCTACCAACAATTTCTAATGTGTTGGATGATTTTTTAGATAAATTGGTGATTCTCTACCTAATGTGTTGTCACCCAAGAAGGTATTTAACCTTTGTATCAATCTTCAACCAAGTATGTAACCTCTTGCTAGAGCTCCATGTGATATTTCTAAGCTATAGTTGGAGGAGTTGAGGTGAAATTTTAATTTTGGTCATTTTTAACTTGTTTTTTAAAAGGAACACATATGTATATATTTATATTATAAAAAAATGTGGGAGAGGCCCAAAACCCTCACAGTTGATCCCAATTACATCATATGCATCGTTTTCAAAGTAAAGTGAGAGTTTACTAATTTGAGAATGGTTGCATTAGACTTTACAAAAAAATATACAACTATAGATTATGCAGTATGAACCCATCAACAAGATACACTTACAAAAAAACATGTTAAATGATATAGACACAAGATAGTACTAGCTGCCAAAAAGCATGAAACATGATGGAATTCATCCCACAATGAAATGACCCTCATCAGGACCCCAAGGATGACAAGTTATTTTTCCGCTAGAAAAAGAAGTGTCTCGAGCATGCATTCCATTTGAATTTCCATCTTCCCGACATGAAGAAACCTCCAATCCAACCACATGATTTGGGAGAAGAAAAATTTCCTCCTTTAATTCGTCGAGAGAATTTTAGCTTCCATGAACAACTAAAAAGAACTTTGTCAACATTCCACCATATCCTCAAGCTTGTTTATTGAAGCTATTAGCGCGTGTGCAGTATTAACCATTCGCTCAATTACTTATGTGAGTTCCAAAATATCATTAGAGTTTGCCATGCTGAAGACAGAGAAGGAAATAACAATGTGATAAGCCAAAGACTAGTAAACTAAATCACCAAGATATTGTTAGAGACATTGTTAAATCAAGATAGGTTTAAGCCTTACATAGGCCAACCTACAATGGTAATACTATGATCGTCATTTTAGAACCACTAACATTAGGTATTTTCATTAATGGGACATTTTTGGATAGTTGAATTAAATTTTTATCCAAGCTATCCAACTAATCAACCCTATCCTCCATATTACACTAGAGTTAAAGATAATGTGAGCAATCTTCCATTAAGTGGAAATGACTTGGTTTGTAATGGATAGCCTTAGGATGTGTCCACTTGTACCTTCCCATTAAATACATGTCTCACTTGCTGCAATTTTGATGCCTTAAAGAGAAGAATTTTGGGGACTCAGATCTTGATGACTCAACTTGTAAGAATCCTTTAGCACCCTTGGACCAACATGTTCGAGAAACATATTGTTAAAGCATAGCATATTATGGTATTGAGATGAGGCATGTCCTTGGATTCAAATCACTTTCTCCTTGGGACATAGAAGACCCTTTTTTTTCTAATGTGTGTGTGTGAGAGTTCGCACGAGGAAGAATGTGGAAAAAATTAACCCCTTTAAAATTTGACAAAAGGGAGAAAATTCTTGGACTAGTTGATGTTGATTCCTCATATGTGGTTGATTTAGCCTTTGTAAATTAGCTAATAATAACCAACGAGTCCCCACAAAACACAATTACAAGACCTTTCCATAAGGCCAAGAACTCAATATGGCTATTGGTTGTCCTCCCTATACCAGACTCAAATTGATGCACCACGTTTCCAATCGGATGAGATATGATCTATCAACTTCATCCTCCCATCAAATATTCAAAAAATCTAATAAATTTCAACATAAACAATAAAAATGCCATAATAATGAAGGGCAAAAAAAATTAACAAAACATCTCTTTTCTTTAAAAATATACCACTTATTAATAATATACAGATCTTGTATAATTAGTGTCAATTACCAATTAATAATATATATTTTATATTTAATTAATACATACTATATATTTCCTTATATTATAAGTTTTTAGTTATTATATTATTATATAGTGAAAGTTGTATTCAGGATAATATTATATAAGGTAATACATTGGTCATTATTTGGTATATTATTATTATTATTCATTTTATTAATAAATTCATTTTAAGTTTTAGTTTATTATACTACGATATTACAAATATAATTATGCATTCAATTAATTATGTTAATGGTTGTATATAAAATATGAAACTTTCATTAAATATATTAATTACTATGTTTTTTTAATAATATCTTTGATGTTAGAATAAAATTGAAAAAGAATTGGTATCTATATAGTTTTTTCCATAAAGTTTTAATATTCAAACAAAATTAATACCCTAGTATATAGTTCGCAATTCCTAAATTATTTGTTCTAAGTAACGTTTCTTTTAATGCATTATTTGCTACAAATATTAGAACATGCAATGACTCTGTACAAGCTTACATCTATCTTAACCCTAGATCCATCAAGTGCCATGAGGGATTACCTATCCTTTGAGTGAGAAACTTGGGGAAAGGATAGCACCTCAAGAGATTTTATACCTCTCAATGCTTTAGAACTAGGGTTAAAATGGATCTCACTTTGTTATCTAATACTATATAATAATATATAATAATATATATATAAATATATAATTTGTATATATGTGTATATTTCTTATTCCCTCTCTCTATCACACCACCAAACATACACATACACATTCTCTCTCTCTCTTTCCCCCCATTTCTCCCTATCTCTCTTCCCTCCCGCTCTCCTCTCTCACTCTCTCTCTCCATCTCTCCCTTGTCAATCCCTCTTTCTCTCCATCTTTCTCCCTCTATGTATTTCTTCTTCCCCCTCTCTCTCTCATGAAACATGCATAATCATGGAACATGCACACTATCAAGTTAATAAGAACTAAATAGGCCCACTAGATAGTTGGGAGGAAATGGTATAATAGTAAGGTGTAGTTTACATGAAACTTTAGGAATACATGTGAGTATAATTGCATTGGATATGTAAATATTCACTCCTACAAAAAGCATAGATTGTAGAGTGATTTCCTCCATATTTGATGATGTTAACCTAACTTTAGGGTTCTTTATTATATCATTGTATTATTTATGATGTGTATTTTTTGGTATTTTTAAAATTTAAGGGCTCTCTCTTATTTGTGATTTAGTTTAAGGATTAAGTATTACTACTGACCAAACCTTGGAGTGAATTTCAACAGAGTTAATATGTAGACAATAATCATATATGAAGCACTTTAGAATGCCTTGGGTTCAAGTGTAGTTGGATCAAAGTGTTACCCCATTCACATTTTGAATATGACATTGCATGATAGTGATTGGTAGGTCAATTTAGGTAGAGGTAAAAAAATTATTACCTTTTGCTGAAATCCATTTACTTTAACAAGTTGTGCATATAAGGTTTCTATGTAATATGGAAGGTACAATTTCTTCTTGGAGAAATATTTATATTACATAGGTTCCCTCACTAACAATGAAGTGAAAAATTAGAATTAACTTTCATATGTTTTTGTAATTATCAATGAAAGGATAATATAGGCGTTGGTGGATTCCAGTGCCTCACAAAAATTCTTCAAGGATGAGGAAATCATACACATACTTAGATTTGGATCATGTGGTGCTCTAATAAAGTTTATAAATTCTAAGGATAAGGAAACAAATGAGCATCCAAAATTCACATTTAATTTTATAACTGGAAGTACCATGAAAACTTTATAGTATTGAAATTAGATGAATATGAAATCATTATTGGGTAGGAAT
This sequence comes from Pinus taeda, assembly GCA_000404065.3. NCBI lineage: Eukaryota > Viridiplantae > Streptophyta > Pinopsida > Pinales > Pinaceae > Pinus > Pinus taeda. The sequence goes on along the minus strand of APFE031060892.1, from coordinate 8,433 downwards.
TCCTATGGAGGGTGAACTCAATTATCATACCATTTGTGGACAAATTAGTGATACTTGGTGGATGGAAGCATTGTGTTGTGCATATGACAATAACGAAGCTACATAGAAAGTTTTGAATTGTATGTGCATTGAGTATGAGGAGGTAGTGAGGCACCTAAAGTCTCAACATTTTGTATTAGTTATTGGAGAAGTAGATAAGGATGAAGTGGGGACACATATTCTACAAACACTTTCTAATGTGTTGGATGAATTTGTAGATAAATTGATGATTCTCTACCTAATGCGATGCCAACCAAGAAAATATTTAACCTTTGTATGAAGCTTGAACCAGGTGTGTAGCCTCTTGGTAGAGATACCTATGATATTGCTAAGCTAAAGTTGGAGGAGTTGAGGTGAAATTTTAATTTCGATAGCTTTTAACCTTTTTTTTAAAAGGAATGAATTTGTATATATTTATATTATAATAAAAATGTGGGAGAGGGCCCAACACCATTAAACTTGAACTTAGTTGCATCATATGCATCTTTGTCAAAGAAAACTCACAGTTTACTAATTTGAGGAGGGTTGCACTAGCCATTACAAAAAATTCTACAACTATAGATTCTCGAGCACAACGAGAGCAACAAGATACACTTACAAACATTCATGTTATTTAATATGGAGAGAAGATAGTATTAGTTGCTAAAAACGAGATAGGCATGAACACTTAGAGAAATCACCAAAAATGTAATCACCGTCATCACGACTGCAAGGGTGATGAGCTCCAATAGAAGTTACCAAAGCATGTGTTCCATTTGATTTTCTATCTATCACAAATGAAGAAACCTCCAATGCAGCCAAGTGTTCAGAGAGGAGGAAAATTTCCTCCTTTAAGTCATCCGTATAATTTTAGCTTCCATGAACAAATTTTTTAACCATTAACCATTTACTCAATTAATTTTGTGAGTTCCACAATATCGTGAGAGTTTGGCATCGTGAAAAGAGGGAAGGAACTAGAAATGCAACAAGCAAAAGACTCAAAAACTAAATCACCAAGACCTTGCTCGAGACATTATTAAATATATATTGGTTAAAACCTTACATGACCCAACCTAAAATGATAAGACTACCATCCTCATTTTAGAGACAAAAAATAGATTTTTGGGTTAATGGGAAATTTTGTGACACGTGAATTAATTTTTATCCAAAAAATTATCCTACTAATGAGCCATGCAAAAAATTGAACTTATATTTGGGATCAATCATAACAACTAAAATACAATAATGAAATACTTAGAAAAATCATGCACTCTCTTTCCTCTATTAACCATTAGTCACTTTGCTTGCTCTCATCACTTAGATCCTTAGTTAGTATGGATCTACACTAGTTTTCAATAATATAATTTATATTACATAAATTTCAATGCTTCATATATAAAAGTATTCTCATTTTTAGCTCTTTTAAATCATTAATTTAACTTCTATGAAAATATTAGATACATCTAAAAATTAATTATAACATTTTCCTTTTAATTGAGTTAAAATAAAATTGAAATAAAGTATTTTTATTGTCAAATAAGTTATGGTTTGTGGGCTTGTGGTATTGATAAGCCATGCTATTGGCCCATGGTATTGTAAGAAAACCTCATTACGAGTTAATAATATCCATGGTTAAGAATCTTGTCATATTACTATAAAATATTTTGACTGTCAAATAAGTTATGAGTTTTGGGCATGTGGTATTGATAACCCATGCTATTGTAACAAATATCCATTGAAAAAGTGGGGGTCAATATCTATGGTTAAGAATAGTGTCATATTGTTATTAAATAATAATATTGTTAGAGATTTATGGACTTTGACTAACAATGTGTAATGTGTAATGTGTAATGTGTCCACTTTTGAGATGGTGATTATGGATCATAGAGAGCCATATGACTCTCTATGAAGAGTGATGATGGATGGAGGCACCATGTGAAATGTTGGACATATCACCACTAACAATTGTTATAAAATAATTTGATTGTGAAATAAGTTATGTTTTTTTGGGATGTGGTATTGATAAGGCATGGTATTGTAGCATAGGTTATTTACAAGTTAATAATATCCATGGTTAAGAATATTTTCATAGTATTATAAGATATTTTGATTGTGAAATGAATTATGTTTTTGGTCATGTGGTATTGATAAGCCATTGTATTATAACAAAGCATATTTGCGAGTTAAGTAGGCATCCATTGTAAAGTGGAAGTGAATATCCATGGTTAAGAATATTATTTTGGTTATGGAATAAGTAATGTGTTTTGGGCATATGGTAGTCATAATACATGGTATTGGCCCATGATATTGTAACAAAGACTATTTTTTACAAGTTAATAATATCTACATTAAAGTGGTGATGAATATTGACGGTTAAGAATTTTGTATTGTTATAAAATATTTTGGGTTTGAAATATATTATTGCTTTTGTGCATGTGGTATTGATAACATGGTATTGACAAATGGTTTCGTATCAAAAGCTATTAAAAAATAACAGAATAAACATATGACAAATTGAATTTTATTATGTTTATTATTTTAAGAGCTAACATTTAAATGTTTACACTCATTTTAACAATAGAATTTAAATAAACTATTTGAATATCTATGTTAACTCTAAAAAACAATATTAAATTAACATTCAAAAATACAATTTAAAAAAAAGAAAAACAACATATTATATTTTGCAATTTAAAAAACTTTGAAAGTAAAAAAACTCAGGTTATAGTTCTATAATAATACTAACAAACAATTAATCTAAAAAACAGTGCTATTGTCTCTAAAAATCTACCACTTATCTTATATATTTAAAAATCAATTATGCAATTAACGATATATATTTAATATCCGCTATCGATAATAGAAAATAAAAAAAATCAAAGCTAGAACATGGAAATCGAACAGAGTATCAATATATTTTTGAAATACGCTAACCTCATTTAATGCCACAAATGTAACCTAAATAAATAACCGGACTCAAATATCACGGACACTGAAACTGCACTGTGAAACTTTAAACAATAAAATTGCCGTGGAGAAGGAGAGGCAAATTAAACGATATGGCCGTAGAATTATTAAAATTTAATTTAAACAATAAACAGTATTATATGCAGATACGAAAATTCATGAAACATCTACAGGTATTAGCTGCGAAACTGCACTAATTTTATCGTCCATCAACAGTGAAGAATATTCTTCGCTCATCCTTTTAACCTACATGTGGAAAATGAGAGGGATTTGATGGAAGCATCTCATAAATGGACTGCTGCTGCAGCATTTCACCTGCGTCACCAGATGAATTGTCCAACCAATTGTTATTGTTGTTGGATGAACTGCCCACCAACCCAGATGCATAGACTGCACGCTGAAACATTTCCATTTCCATTTGTTGCGGCGGATAACAACGGCCTCGAGAATTTGCAAGTCCCCTCATGAGCCGTACTTGTGCCCTCAACTCATCTGCCTGCACCAACAAACCAACCAAGATTGAAAACCTAAATTTCAAAAGTAAAAAGTAAAAGAAAACCTACTGAAAATTGAAATCCAATTTAAAACTTATTTAATTGCAACTCACCTCCTGCTGCAGCTGCCGCTCCATGGCTTTTACTGTTAACGTGCATCCATTGGTAGGATCAATGATCCTTGCTTCGGCTTCAAACGAGATACTCTGCATCGCCTCTTGACGCCTCTCCTGCGGAATATTTGAGAGAAGCTTTGTAAAATTGGCGGCCCCAAATATTCTGTGTACCATTTCGAAATGGGTAGCTCCTGTGTGGTCCGCACTAAAATGGGGTGCAATCACACACCCACCCCTGCATTTCCTCCGTAAGAACTTGCATGCCCCACAGGGGGCACCACTACCCACACCTTCTCTCCTTGCAGAAGCCTCCCCTTCTTCAATTTCAACGGCCACCACCTTTCTTGCACCCGCAGCTTCAGCTTCTGGGTGTTTCATGTGCCGTACTGTTGCCCTCAACTCATTTACCTGCACCAGCGTCATCATTTTGCATTATTATCCAATCGAAATCCAATTAAAAACCTACTGAAAATCAAAATCCAATTGAAGACCTGTTTAATTGCAACTCACCTCCTGCTGTAGCTGTCTTACTCTTAACATGCATCCCTGGGCAGGATCAATGATCCTTGCTTGGGCTTCAAACAAGATACTCTGCATCGCCACCTGACGCGTCTCCTGCGGAATATTTGAGAGAAGCTTTCTCAAATTGGCAGCACCAAAAACTTGGTGAACCGTTTTGAAATGGGTAGTTCCTGTGTGGTCCGCACTAAAATGGGGTGCAAACACACACCCACCTCCGCATTTCCGCCTTAAGAATTTGCATGCCCCACAGGGGGCACCCCTACTCACACCTTCTCTCCTTGCAGAAGCCTCCCCTTCTTCAATTTCAACGGCCACCACCTTTCTTGCACTCGCAGCTTCAGCTTCAGCTTCGGGGTGTTCCAAGAAGAAACCTGCTACAGGTGTACCGGCCCCTTTTCCTTGCTCCATGTTGTGTACAACTTTCTTCCATGCAGGGCGAGAAGAGATGTCTTCCCACCATCTTCTGACATGCCTCCGTGACCAGAGTAGGTCACCCTTGTTGCAAACGCTCAGCAGATAGTGTGTGCATGGCAAATGCTGTAGATCTGCCAAGCTAAAACACTCTCCCGCCAGGTATTTGCTCTGCGAAAGCTTTTTCTCATAATGGTTAAGCGATTCGTTTAGCTTCGCAATGCAGTATTCCACAGTGACCTCATCTGTGGGGTGTCCCCCGAATGGGTACATCACAATTTTGACGGAATAGGTTGAATACAAGGGAGTTGAATTCTCCTGCCACTTCGCAGTACTCCTCCACCTGGACTTGCTCTGTGGGCGAGTTTCCTAGGAGAAGGGTGCCATGCCCCTTGTACTTTATGGCCAGATGTTTGGGGATGTCTTTGGGGGCTGTTATTCAAGACCCAGGTAAAATTTCTATAAGACTTTTACATGGAGATGAAATATAACAATTAAAATAAGTGTAAGGGTAAATAGTTTTTTTTTAAATTCTCAGGAAAATATTTAACTGATAACAATTAGTATCAACTTAACCATATGACTCACAGAAGAGGCCAATACCTCAACTCTACTTACACTAAAAAAATTCACAAATGATAACATTATCAGGATGAGAAACTTGAACTCACAATTTGTGAAATCAAACTTCTATCAGCTATTTGGTATCAAACTTTAAAACCCACTACTAAAATTTATCATGAGAGCAAATATATCAGCTATAGCAACCATTAACTGGGTAAACTTAAACTTAAATTAAATAATAATAAAATAAAAATAAACTTACATGAGATGATAATTTAAATAAACTTAAAATTAGATGATGCAGGCCCATACTAGTGACTTACCTAGTAAGGTGACATGCCCATCTTCGACCACAATGGGTACTTACCTAGTAAGGTGACATGCCCATCTTCGACCACAATGGGTACTTTCCCAGATGGTTGCTGCACAAAAGTTAAGCACCATAACTAAAATGGTTATTGTGAATAGTCGCAGCTTGAAGTGAGAGAGATGATATGAAAATAATTATGCTTCTACTCACTTTGAGATCAAGATATTTCCTTTTCTTGTCAGTGACCACCATGAACTAGTATTCAAGTTGCATCTCATTTAAGCAACAGAGAATCATAGTGGTTCCAGTGGAAAATGGATGACGGTGTACAGTGATGGCCATTATTAATCTGCATATATCATCAGGCAAGGCTTAATCTATGTCTCTGTTACACAGAAATTACTTGCTATAAGCAAGGCTTACAAAAATTACTTGCTACAGAAATGAATCTTAAGAATAGTCCATAGGCTCAACTCTTTTTATAGTGTGCAAGTGGAGACCCCTTTGGTTCTAGATGGGAATGAGGATCCAAATAACATCTGAAATTTGATATTTTTGGGCATTTCTTGCTATCCAAAAATTAATATTTAGTTAATATTATATTGAGTATTTAGTTCTATAGGTGTTGGAGTGATTTTTTAAAATATTTTTTTAGAATATTATTATTAATAATTTAAAACCACATAAATGTGGATGATGATATTGAGTTGTTATTGCAAACAACCTCGCGATAAATTAGGTAAAGCCTCTTATTTTTTAATGTAGTTACCAGCTGTTCAGGGAGATATCTAAGAAGATAATAAATGTAATTTGTTCTTAAACATAGAATAGGTCCACCTAGTAGTTGATGGGTAATAAATAAGATTATAAAGTATTTAAAAAAACAAATAACAATAAAGGGTAATTCTTGTAAACCAATAAGAATATTTTAACAAAATATAAATACAAATAGATATAGTTTTATTTGATACTTTCAATGTTGTTTGTCATCTCAACCATGTTTTCTCTACTCATTCCTGTCAGGCGAGGAGTAACTCCAGACTGAGCAGAAAAATTGATTCTTTTATTTCATTAGGTAGCTATTGTTATATAGAGGAATGTGACTCATCATTTCATCTTCTTGATTACTTTTCACATTCCAAATTCACCCAATCGGATTAGGTGTCAACATTCCCCCTTAATCTGAAGGCATCTTGGTGAGTCCAAGCATCATTCTCAATCTTTCAATCTTTTCTCTTCCAAGCGCTTTGGTGAAGATGTCTACAATTTGGTCATTTGTGGAGCAATGATGGAGATGGATTGTTTTGGCCTCAACATGATGTCGGTTCATATGATATGTCGGTTCATATGATATTTAGTATTGATGTGCTTTGTACGATCATGGAACTTTGGGTTCTTGGCCAACTTTATTGCATAGGTGTTGTCAATCATGAGGGGAGTTGATTGTACTTGTTTTACCTGCAAATCTTCAAGAATTTTCCTGAGCCACACAATTTCTTTCGTTGCTTCAGCTGCTGCCACGTATTCTGATTCTGTTGTGGAATCTGTCGGAGCTGATTGTTTGCGTGATCTCCAAGAGACAGCTCCTGATCCAAGACTCATAGCATATCCTGAAGTAGATACTCGAGTTTCTTTGTCTCCATCGAAGTCTGAATTAGAGTATCCAATCAAGCTGAAGTCGTCCACCTATGTATACTTGATTCCAAGGTCTTGAGTTCCCTTCAAGTACCTTAGAACTCTTTTTGCAGCAGACCAATGTCCCTCACAAGGAGAGGATTCCAACAGAAAATGAAATGTGTGGTTTGGTAGTAGTGAAGTAGATGAGACTTCCTACAAGCTCTCTATACTTTGTTGCATCCTGAAATTCCTTTCCTTCAATAGATGTGAGCTTTAAGTTTTGTTCCATTGGAGTAGAAAGAGGATTGCACTTTTTCATGCCAAATCTGTTTAACAAATCTCCAATGTATTTCTTTTGAGAAAGAAATATGGATTTTGAATGTTGGGTTACTTCAATGCCAAGATAGTAATGAACATAGCCCAAATCAGTCATTTCAAAACTTTTTCCTAATTCTTTCTTTATGGATGCAATATAGCTTTCATTGTTCGCTGTCATTAAAAGATCATCTACATATACCACAAGATATACAACTATTTTGCCAACTTTCTTGACAAATAAAGTTGCATCATCAAGATCAAAATGATTGAAGTTGAGTTTCAGAAGATGCTCAGTTAGTTTTCCATACCAGGCTCGTGGTGCTTGTTTGAGGCCATACAAAGACTTCACAAGTTTGCATACTTTATGTTCATGTCCTTTCACAGCAAATCCTCCAGGCTGGGACATAAAAACATTTTCTTTTAGATCTCCATTCAAGAAGGTAGTTTTTACATCCATTTGATGGACTTTCCAACCGTTCGGAGCTGATAGTGCAAAGAGTGTCCGGATGGTGGCCCATTTTGCTGTGGGGGCAAAAGTTTCCTCATAATCGACCCCTTCCTTTTGTGCAAAACCTTTTGCCACACGCCTAGCTTTGTGCTTGTCAAGTGAGCCATCAGCTTTGTAATTGTTCTTGTAGACCCACTTGCAGCCAATTGGTTTGGTTCCAAATGGAGGATCAACCAGCTTCCAAGTGTCGTTCTTTATGAGGGCATCATACTCCTTTTGCATTGCTTCTTTCCATTCATCATGAGAAGCAGCTTTTTTAAAGGAAGTTGGTTCAAAATCTGTAGACAAGTTCAATTCACAATCATAAGAAACATCCATATCAATAGGTGAATTAGAGTCATCTACATCACCTCCATTTTGTCGATTTGCATTTCTGGTTCATGTTTTTCCAATTTCATCAGGATGAACACTTTCAAGTGTCTTTGTCAGCCACTTTGGGGGACCTTTCTGAGATGGTCCAGGCTGCTCTGTTGATTGAGTTGGGAGTGAATCAAGATTGAGTCTCCCAATTCTATCAATTACATCACTTAAAGCATCATCCGTTGTTGGAGTTTCAGTCGGGGGAGAGTATTCTTCAGAAGAAGATTC
>APFE031060865.1:21448-49233 GCA_000404065.3 Pinus taeda | reverse complement strand
CACCTTTCTTAATTATAATGATTCACATCTATACTTATAGTGAGAATATTCGTTGATACCACATATCGCGGGAGCGCTTGTCCTTACTCGTGATATTCAAATAATTCAAATTTACGTAGTGAGATTATTTTTATTTTATATTTACTGTGGACATTATAAAAAGGAAAGAAGAGGAGCAGCTAGTAACCATAGAAAAATCCCAAGCCAGCCGCTCAGTTCTGCTAGCATTTTTTTGTTTTTTTGAGATTTTTGGAAGCAAAGATGAACATTGATCCTCTTCTTCCTCAAGTAGAAAACCGCTCCCATGTCTACTGCGTCACAGGTGGAGGAGGATACATTGGATCCTAGCTAGTAAAGACTTTGCTAGAGAATGGCCACACAGTACATGCTACTCTCAGAGATCCAGAGGACACATCAAAGAATACATGCCTTCTCTCACTGTCGGGAGCCCAAGAGAGACTTCGTCTTTTCAAAGCAGATCTGCGCCAAGAAGGGAGCTTCGATTCTACCATCCATGGCTGCCATGGTGTCTTTCATGTTGCCACTCCTATGGAATTTGGCTCCAAGGATCCGCAGGTAAGTCTGCCTATCTTTCTCCATCTTTGTCAGTAGGTTTTTCTTTCTACCTAGGGTTTGAGAATCGTTTGGAATTTAATAGATATTGGTGATATGACATTTTTCAATTTGAACTAAATGTATGTATGGGTGAATAGAATGAGATAGTCGATGCTGCAATCCAAGGGACTCTGAACGTTCTGAAATCGTGCAAGAGAGCACAAAGCGTGCGGCATGTCGTGTTCACTTCGTCTTTAAGCGCAGCTATCCCGACAGACGAGTCTCTACTCCTTATTGATGAATCCTGTTGGACTTCACTGGACATCATCAGGCAAATAAAGGGCAATAGTCGGGTAAGCTTAAGTTATTCAGGAGGATCGCACTGCTCTAATGGAGCAGAGTAGTATATATATATAAAATTATAACCATGTAAAATTCATTCTGGTTCTGGTTGCAGTTCTACCCAGAGGCGAAAACACTTGCAGAGAAAGCTGTGTTACAGTTTGGAAAGGAAAACCCTCCTCTTGCCGTGGTGAGCATTGTGCTGCCGATTGTTGCGGGTCCTTGCATGACGAGCACAACCCCTTTTGTCCAGATGGTAGCCCATTTAACAGGATTGCATCTGTCATGCCAAACCTATTTAACAGATCTCCAATGTATTTCTTTTGAGAAAGAAATATGGACTTTTGATGTTGGGTTACTTCAATGCCAAGATAGTAATGAACATAGCCCAAATCATTCATTTCAAAACTTTTCCCCAATTCCTTCTTTATGGATGTAATGTAGCTTTCATTGTTACCTGTCATCAAAAGGTCTTCTACATATACCATAAGATATACAATTGTTTTGCCAACTTTCTTGACAAATAAAGTTGCATCATCAAGATCATAATGTTTGAAATTGAGTTTCAGAAGATGCTCAATTAGTTTTTCATACTAGGCTCGTGGTGCTTGTTTGAGGCCATATAAGGACTTCACAAGTTTGTGTACTTTATGTTCATGTCCTTTCATAGCAAATCCTTCAGGCTGAGACATAAAAACATTCTCTTTTAGATCTCCATTTAAGAAAGCAGTTTTTACATCCATTTGATGAACTTTCCAACCGTTCTAAGATGCTAGTGGAAAGAGTGTCTGGATGGTAGCCCATTTTGCTGTGGGGGCAAAAGTCTCCTCCTAATGGACCCCTTCTTTCTGTGCAAAACCTTTTGGCACAAGCCTAGCTTTGTGCTTGTCAATTAAGCCATCAAATTTATACTTGTTCTTATAGACCCACTTGTAGCCAATAGGTTTGGTTCCTAATGGAGGATCAACCAACTTCCAAGTGTCATTCTTTATGAGGGCATCATACTCCTTTTGCATTGATTCTTTCCATTCATCATGAGAAGCAACTTCTTTGAAGGAAGTTGGTTCAAAATATGTAGACAAGTTCAATTCACAATCATAAGGAACATCCATATCAACGGGTGAATTAGAGTCATCCACATCACCTCCATTTTGCCGGTTTGAATTTCTAGTTCCTGTCTTTCCAACCTCATCTGGATGGACACTTTCAAGTGTCTTTGTCAGCCACTTTGGGGGACCTTTTTCAGATGGTCCAAGCTGCTCTGTTGATTGAGTTGGGACTGAATCAAGATTGAGTCTCCCAATTCTATCAATCACATCACTTAAAGCATCATCCGTTGTTGGAGTTTCATGTGGGGGAGACTGTTCTTCAGAAGAAGATTCCACATGCTGATCTAGTATAGGAATCCCCCCTTCAAGATGTGGAATCTAATTATCAAATTCTTGAAATGATTTTGCTTTTGTGAATCTGTCTAAGTGATCAAGTTGCCACTCAACAACATTGTCAGTTTTGGATGATTCAAGAAAAATTACATCTCTAGATACAACAAACTTCTTATTTACTTCACCATAGAGACGATATGCTTTGGAGGTGTTTGAATACCCCAGAAAGATACACTTACAACATATAGCAGCAAGTTTGTTCCTGTGTACCTTTGGTATCAAGGCATAACAGGTGGAGCCAAAGACCCTAAGATGCTTTACCGAAGGAACATGTCCATACCACATTTCATATGGAGTCTTGTTTCTTATAGCATTAGATGGACATCTATTCTTTATATATGCAGCACATAAAACAGCATCAAACCAAAACATTATCTTTATATTTTTGAAGAAGAGCATGGATCATACCATATTTAAGATTGTCCTATTCATTCTTTCAGCTACACCATTCTGTTGGGGATTATAAGGCACAGTTGTTTGATGTTTGATCCATGTTGGCGAAGATAGTTTTCAAATTCATTTGATGCGTATTCTTTTCCATTATCAGTGCGAATGGACCCAATATGAGATTGTGCATCATTTTCAATCCATTTATGAAAATTCTTGAATGTTTGAAAAGCATCAAATTTGTTCTTCAATAAATAAACCCAGCACATTCTGGTGTAGTCATCAATAAACGTCATGATATATTAATTTCCATTTGCAGAAGAAACAGGCATTGGACCACATAAATCTGAATGAATGAGTTCAAGTTTCCTATGTGCTCTTGAATGTGAATCATGAAAAGACTGTTTGCTATGCTTTCCTAGAATGCAAGCATCACATTGCTTAAGTTTCCTAGGAATTGTAAGCAAACCAACAACACCATTTTTCTTCAACAAGCGGAGATTGTCATAGTTCAAATGTCCAAATCTAGCATGCCATAATAAACTTGATGTAAGTGTACCTTCTTCATGATGAGAATTGTATGAGAAATGTTGTGCATGAGTAGAGGTTTCGTGCAGCTTGATAAGCCTTTCTTCTTCTATTCCCCTCATGACAAGTGAGTGGTCAGATGCTTTTCTTACCTCAATCTTGCCATCAAACATATCAATGGAGTGACCTTGTTGGCAGATGTGGACCAAGGACAGTAAGTTTGTCTTGAGCTATGGGAGATATAGAACATGATGTAGAAGAAAGTCTGGAAGACCAGGCAGTTTAAGCTTGATTGTGCCAAGCCTTGATGGCTTGATTTTTGATTGGTCTGCAAAGTATATTTCTCCATCAACATTGTCAGTAAATTCTTCAAAAAAATCTTTTCTATGAGTCATGTGGCAGGTTGCTCCTGAATCAAGCAACCAATCATTTTTCCAAGAAGCAAGTGAAGCATTAAATAAATCTTCATTTAATCCAATGTTACATTGTGCCACAACATAGTGAGCAGTTTCAGGTGCTTTACCTTTGTCTGTATCATCAGTTTTACCTTTCTGTTAGTTTCTTTTCTGTTCAATTTTGTCCCATGGTAGCTTGCATCTAGAGGCATCATGTGATCCATTTCTTTTGCAGCGTATGCAGTACAGATTTGCCTTTTCTCCTTGAGAATGTCTAACCCCCCCACCTCTGAAATATCTTCCTCTTCCTCTTCGACCACCTCTTCCTCTTGAAGAATCTTGAGCAGGATGCTTTTCTTTATGAGCAAGGCACACAGCCTCTTCAGAAGATTTAGGGTTTGTCTTCTTTCCAAAAGCTTTCTCTCTTTTAGCAAACTTTTTCACAAGAGAGTCAAAGGTGATATCTTTGAGATTACCATTTGCTTGCAATGACTCAAGATATTTGGAGTAAGTAGGATAAATTGCCTTGAGAAAAGTGATAAGAGGAACATCCAATTTAACATTAGTGGATTTGATATCATGCATTATAGACTTTACTTCAGATGCAAGAGCAAGAGGATCATTATTTTGTAGTTCAAGAGTGAAGAGGTTAATCATGAATTGAACAACTTCAAGTGTAGAATGTGAGTCATAGAGTTCTTTTAGCTTTTGTAAGGCTTCAAAGGCAGTTGAATATGATGAAATATGACAACTCACCTCTTCATTTATAGATGTTGCAATTAATGCATAAGCTTTGTTGTTCTTATTTTCCCAAATGACGAGCTTTTTGTCTGAGGTAAGTTGTAATAGTTCATTGTCTCCGTCTCCGAAACAAAATCCTTTCCACAACTCATTGAAAATGAGGGTGTGTTTTATCATCCGGGACCATTCAGGATAGTTCTCCTTGCTAGTGAGAACTATTCCCACCATGGATATGATTGAATGCATTCTGTAAAAGCTGTGTACAGTGGAAAAAAATTGCTCTTCTAGTGATAAAACAATTTGCACTTGTTGTGTAAAAGGAAAAAAAAATGCACTGTAGTTTTCAAAACACTTTACTATGGTGAAGCCTTCAAAACACTTTAAATGAAAATTGATTTATAAAACATTTCCCAGAGAAATATTCATATCAACAATGCACTGTCAAAAATTATTTTTCAATTTAGCGCCAGAACAAGTTCTCCACGTTGTATGTGACCATATAGTTGGACGACCGAACGAGCCATTACATTACCACATGGTTTTTTTTTCAACTCATGTTGGTTTGGCAAAGAAATTCTGCTTTGCCAAAACATGCTTAAATACATTGCCCATCAATCTGCAACTCTGAACAGAAAAATACGAATTGTTAGTCAGCAAAATGTCAACCAATGTTTCACTACAATATTATAATCCAGAAGCAACAAACTACTGTTGAACTCGACGCACACAATCTGAAAAAGCTTTTACAGCTTCAGCACACTAACTGTTCAAGCATCTTGTACTCTTTCTCACGGAGTTCCTTCGCATTGCAATTATCTTCCTCCAATGCTCTAGCTTCTTAATATTAAAATTTCAGAAGAAGCATTTCACGTGTTCATATGTTCTATGTCAAATCAAATCCAATGAATATTCATGGGACAAACATGCTCAACTGATGAATAAAAAGCCATATATGCAGGTTCAAATAAAATTAATACACATACGTAGGTTCAAAGCACTTGATACCAAATGAACCACACGTTGACTTCAACACAGGTCTGAGCACTGTCAAATATTCACATGTTGGTCTCATATGCAATGTAGGAAAGCTCTATGCATGAAAGTCTGCTCCTACTCCACACTGATGACTTCTGATTTGCTGCTCCACACACAAAGCAAAAAAACTTCACTCTAGCTCCAATGCGGTGTCCAAGGCTTACAGGGTACGAGATCAGTGCACACAACCCCAAAAATAACCTTAATACAACAACGTGAATACCATATCAGAACAACGTAAATACCATATCAGAACACCGTTAATACAATATTAAAACAATGTTAATACAATGGTAAAATAGCATTCAACTTATGGCATTAACTTCAACGTATAGCCAGAAACTTCAACAAATTGCCAAAAAAACTTCAACGCATAGCCATACCAGTGTAAATACCATGATTGCAAGTCATCCAGCTGATCTCAAGGGAATTCAACTTAGTGATTTTCAGAGGATTTTCAGGTCTGAGGTTGTCAGGTTAGAGAATGCAGAGTTAATTATGGCAGATAGAGGGCACATGGGCATTGGACAGTGGACAAAGAGTAGTAGGTAGAAGGGAGTTACAAATATTTTTGGAACTTGGCTCTGATACCATGTTAGGCCAGGTAGTAACTCCTTAAAGAAAAATTAATTCGTATATATTATTCCATCAGGTAGGTCTTGATTATATACATGAGGGAGAGACTATTCAGTTCATCTCTTGATGACTGTTCATATTACTTATTTATCTATTTACATATATTCACCTAATCATGAGGATTAGGTGTCAACAGTACCCTACTTGGTACGGAAAGTAGTTTTGAGTCTGTCAGGTTCTACTACAAGAACCTGATTCTATCCTGAAAATTCGCCAAGGAGAGAGAACATCTGCACCTCAGATATTTTTTGCAAGATATGGTCCATAGAAGACACGTGGTAGTTATCTTTGTCCGAGGAAAGGTTAACGTTCCAGAAATCGACACACATGTAGATTTCCTCGGAGTTCTTTCGCATAGGCACAAGGTTGGAAACCCAAGTGGAATGACGAACTTTGTATATGATCCGTGCATCCAACAATTTTTAGTAAACTCTTTCTATATGAGGGGTTCAAGCGACGGATGTACTTTTCTCAACTTTTGTTGATATGGCTTGACCCATTCCTTGATTGGGATGATATGTTGGATGATCCATGTGTCAAAAGTTTTCAAATCATCATACATCCATGTGAACACATCTTGGTACTGTTTGAACAAGTAGGTGAAGGCTTGTCATTCTTTCTGTGTACAACATGTACCAAGTTTGAAAAATTTCGAATCCTTTTTCGTTCCTAGGTTTATCATTTCATGCCTCATGGTGGAACTATGGGTCTTGCTATTCCTTGGCCCTTGTAACCACTCTTGCAAGTCATATAGATTTTCAAGTGATACCACACCTTTTGTGATAATGTTTTCCTTTCATGTCATCAGCTCCTTCTTGTAGAGAGTGCATGTGCTTGTCGTCATCTATTGCTACATCTTTGAAAATGTCAACATTGACCATAAAATGTAGTATCTGTTGATCATCATTAAACACACGTAAGTTAGTTATGTTATCCGGGATGGATGGATTATACAAAATTTCAATAGTAAATCTATCCCTAATTGGTGACATTCTTGAGACTGCTGTTAGGACCTCATATTGTCTCTTTCTGACTATACATTTTGTTATAATATCACCCTTTTCAACCCATATTTGAAAGTCCTTGTTAGTGTTTTGACTCAATTATTCCAAAGGTATGCAGTGAATCTTCTCAACACTATATGTTTAATTATTTAACATATAATCATGATGTCTTCATAATTAATCTTTGAAGTTGATTAGTTGTTGAACAATTAAAGAATGATGTGCAGCCCGCATTGTTGAAACTGCCTGAAGTTGGCGGGACTATCTTTTGCAGTTGTTGAAACAGCAGGAACAACACGCAAATCTCGAAGTTGAAACAATTGAGATTTGCGTACTAAATTTCACAGCAACAAAGGAACCTGATCGATCATTGAGGAAGCTGTTACATTGGATGTAACGTTCATAATCTAAATTACTGTAACAACATTATGTTGATGGGAAACTAATTTCCTTATTTTTGATAATGGGTTGAACTAGAATCTGTAATATAAATCTTTTGTAATAGATGTCTCATCTTTATAAAGAGGAGACATCTACATTAGAGAGGGGGGGAACAGACTGTAACAAGAGGTTTTAGCTTAGGGAACGAGACTGAATCTTTTCTGTAATATGGTATATTGATGAATGAATAAAGTTTTGTTTTGAACATCTCATTTTAGTTTTTGGTTCCTGGGGAATCTTGTGAGAAGGACAGGGTCCACCTTCATCACAAGATTCACCCATTATCTTTCTGCAGTGTGTTAAGTGTGATTTCTGTTCATGCCTTATTAACAAGTATTGTTTCTAGATGTTGTTTTACCTTTGCTGAAACTTTGTTTCTTTCTAAATTGATTGATGTCATGTTATGAGTGTCTCACCGGTGATTAGGTTTACAGAGTGAATTGGCGAACTAGATAAACAGAGGCAGGTGCCGAAAGTTTCTGCTCTGGGGATAGGGTCCTGATCCTCTGTTACAGCATAGCCATTGCTTTCCTTTGCAGATTTATTCTTTCTGTTCAATTATTCATCTCTTGTTAGATATCTGCAATAGAATATAATTGTTGTAACACAGAGTGAAGCTTTAAATGAGGTGTGATTTGTTTGTACTACAACTTTTAGTGCTATTAAGATTGAGTACATATAGTACGTAGTTGCCTTTGAAATAATCAGACTTCCTCGGGTTGACAATTTATGTGGCACTCGACTGTTTAATTAATAAGCAATTAAAGTGACCAAGATTTTGGCGCCGTTGCCACGGAAGGCAACCGTAGATTTTAAGAGCATTAATGATTTTATTTTAGATATATAGGATGCATGAGAGGATGCAGGAAAACTAATCCTACAGGGGGCAAGGGCAAAGGCAGAGGAGGAAGGAAAACTTTCATTGACGACATTATTTTAAAAGCTGAAACATCTTCAGAGGATAAGCTCTTGGAGGCCACAGACTCAACACTCTCTCCAGACGGACTACGAAACGGAGGAAGTATTGGGACCTAAAAGGGTCAAAGAGATAGTAGAACAAATTGAGGAGTCAGTGGAAGACATTGAAGAACCAATAGAAGATATTGAATTTGAGGAACCAGTTCAGAACATTGAGAGCCCAACAGAAAGCACTGAAGACCGGGCAAGTGAAATAGGGGAACAACCAATGGATGGAAACAATGAAGGACTCTTTGGTGGGGGACGAAGAGAAGGAAGAGGAGAGAATTCCCTTTCCACCTTGGAATTCCCTATTGAGGATCTTCTAGGGGCAACTCCTATGAAGAACATCCCACTTTCAGCCCTACCTAATTTCCATGGTTTATCATCTAAAGACCTTGATGAATTTCTGTTTGAGTTTGATATATTGTGTAGAAGTTATGATTATGTTACTAATCCCCAAAAGTTAAAGTTATTTCCAGCAACATTAAAAGGAAATGCACTAAGGTGGTTCATGAGCCTGGGAGGACATTTGATCACAACATGGGAGCAGATGAAGGAGAAGTTTCTGGCCAAATACCAAGACTATTGCCGGATAAGAGAGAGGAAGGAGGACGAAAATATGGAGTATTTCGTGGAGAGGTTACAATACAATTTGTAGAGATCCGATCACCCTAATATGAGTAAGGATATTCTTAAGTCAATACTGTTGAAAGGGGTACGGGATGACTGTTTAGACATGTTGAATATGCTTGGTAAAGGGGATATATCTAAGGAATCATATGATGAAATTGTCAACCTCTGTAAGAGATGTTCAAGAGGAGCAGTAAACAAACCAAAAAGCAGGGATAGTACATACTCAAGAGTCCAAAATCAGTTAGTGGAGAAGCAACAAGGGCTGAAATAGGTAATTTACTTGAAGAATTTAAAACTGAAATGTTAAGCTCTCTTGCTTCACAAATTGATACCTTGCAGGTTAAAAGAAGCAGGCAGAGGCAGAAGCTGCTTTGGCCATTCTCTGCTCTAAATGCAAAGAAAAAAACCCGCTAAGCGAATGCCCACTGGACAAGGTACCAATTTGCACTATTTGCGAGAAGGACCATGAGACTCAATAATGCAGTTCTTTACCAGGAATAAAAGCAGAACTGCAACCAATTGAAGAAGAAGCTGAAGCGGTTTACTTGCTGACACAGAGGAGGCAATGGCAACCACGAGGACAAGGTACAAATTCTAATATGCCATTTAATCGTTGGAATAATTATCCTTCTTTACAAGCAAATTACCTGCCCTTAAATCAAATGAAATACCCACCCTTCAACCAAATGAACTTCCCACCCATGTAGCAACCAAACCCTCCCTTTATGGATCCTACAATTTGGAATCCCTGGTCTCTACAACAATCTTATTTTAATCAGTGGAACCCAAGCTGGACAACTCAGCAAATCCCATTTCCAAACCAATTCCCCCAATATCAGCAATCTCTCTCTCTGCCATCAAACGCTCCACCGAATAACCAGACAATGAGACCCCAGCTGCCTGTACAACCGAACCCCAACCCTAATAATAATAAAGTTGTGCAGGTCATTGATATTCAGAACCAGCCTATTTTCCCTATGCAATGTAATGATATTCATTTGCGGTCTAGGAGAGTAGTCGAACCTATTATTGATGATATTACTTCTTCTGACTCTGATAAAGAGGAAACAGAAAAAGATAAGTCATCCAATAAGAATGTTGAAACAGTTTAGTCACCCACTAATAAAACTGCTGAAACAGCAGAGCTGCCATTCCCTAAATGTCTGGCTCTCACTAAGACACCTGATCCACCTGCTTTTAACCTTCTAGGGCAATTGCAGAATCTGTATGTTAAAATTCCACTCTTACAAGAACTTAGAGATGCACCAATTTATGCTAGAACTATTAGAGACATTTGCATTAAGAAACCTGGAAGAAAAGCTAAAGATCCCCTTACAGTTCATGTGATGGGTGATCTAGCTGCTTTAATGACAGGAAAAACCCCTCCTGTGAAATATGGTGACCCTGGTCATCCTACAGCTACAATACAGGTTGGAAAAACTTTTGTTTCGAAAGTTCTGGTAGATTTAACTGCTGTTATAAACATTATGACCCTTGAAACTACACAGTTATTGCAGTTGAAGAATGTAATTAGAGAGACCCCAACCATTCTAGAACTAGTTGACCGCTCCACAATCAAACTAGAAGGGGTTATTGAAGACTTGATCATTTCAGTCGAATCTTGGAACTACCCAGCTGATTTTGTTGTATTACAGACTAAAACAAAGTTGGGGGGACATCCATTGATTTTGGGGAGACCCTGGCTAGCTACAGCAGATGCCTTCATCAGCTGTAGATCAGGTTCAATGACAATTTCTAATAGATGTGAAACTAAGCAGCCACTCTTTACCCTCATGTTACACCTATGATTAACAATGATAACTTTGTATGGTTAGACTATGAGGATGATGATACCCAGCCCATTTTGACTATTGGACAAGCCTTAACTTTTAAAGATACAACTGAGGATGAACTACTTAGTAATTTTATTTCTGAACCTTCTTCAGTTAACTCTGAAACACATGATCAACTGACTACAATTTTGGAACCTAAATCACAGCAAAACCTTAAATCTGAAAATTTATCTCAAACATCAACTGATATCTCCTCCAAGAGCATAACAGTAGAAATTTAGCCTGGAAAAACATTGAATATAAACCCTAACTTAACAGATGTTGAAACACAACAGTTAATGAAGTTACTTCGTGAAAATAAAGAAGCATTCACATGGGACTACACAGATATGAAGGGAATCTCTCCTGAATTATGTACTCATCGTATTTATATCAAAGAGGGGTCTCACCCAATCTGTCAACCCCAACGACGAATGAATCCCAATTTAAGGGAAATTGTTAATGAAGAACTTCAAAAATTGCTTAATGCAGGGTTTATATACCCTATATCTGACAGTGAATGGGTTTCTCCATTAGTGACAGTACCTAAGAAAAATGGGAAATGGAGAGTGTGTGTGGATTATAGAGCTCTAAATAATGCCACTCAAAAAGATCATTTCCCCTTACCATTTATTGATCAGGTGCTAGACAGTTTGTCAGGATAGAGATTCTTTTCCTTTTTACATGGTTTTAGTGGATATAACCAGATCAAAATTGCACCCCAAGACCAAGACAAGACCACTTTTACTAGTCCATGGGGAACTTTTGCCTATAGAGTTCTTCCATTTGGGCTATGTAATGCTCCAGCAACATTTCAAAGAGCAGTGATAGGAATTTTCTCTGATATGCTTAATGACTCTTTGGAGATATTTATGGATGACTTTACTCCTTATGGTGTGACTTTTGAAGATGCATTACAAAACCTTGAGAAAGTACTTAAACGATGTATAGAATCCCATCTTGCCTTGAGTACTGAAAAATGTCATATGATGATGAATCAAGGAATTGTATTGGGACACTTCATCTCATTCCTAGGAATTCAAGTTGATCCAGCTAAAGTGCATGGAATTCAGACTCTTCCTATCCCCAAAACACAAACTGATGTAAGAAATTTTTTAGGACATGCTGGATATTATAGAAGATTTATCAAGGATTTTTCTAAAATAGCTTCTCCTTTGTTTGTGTTACTTATGAAAAATGTTGAATTCAAGTGGACTGATAATTGCCAAAAAGAATTTAATGAACTTAAGCATCAATTGTCTACAGCTCCTATTTTAAGAGGACCTGATTGGGCATTGCCCTTTCATATATCCTCTGATGGTTCAGATACTCCAATTGGAGTTGTCTTGGGTCAACAAGAAAACAATCTTCCTTATGATATCTATTTCATTAGTAAAAATATGACCCCTGCTGAACTTAATTACACAGTTACCGAAAAGGAATTTTTAGCAGTCATTTATGCTATTAACAAGTTTCGACATTATATTACTGGTTACCCTACTTTTGTTCATACTGATCACTCGGCCATTAAGTATTTAATGAATAAATCGGTCACAAATGCTCGAGCTACCAGATGGTTCTTATTACTACAAGAATTTGATATTACAATTGTAGATCGACCAAGTAAAGAAAATGTAGTTGCTGATTTCCTTTCTCGGATAAAAACTGATGAGAACACTCCAGTAGATGATTCCTTTCCTGATGAATATTTATTTGCAGTATCTTCTCACTCACCTTGGTATGCAGACATTGCCAATTATTTAGTTGCAGGGAAGCTACCATCACACCTGTCACACAGAGAGAAAAGAAGGATCATTCAACAAAGTGCTCGGTACAGTTGGATAAGTGGGTGTCTTTTTCACACACGACTTGATCAGGAAATTTGGAGATGCATTAGAGAAGATGAGGTTTATGATATATTGAAGGCTTGTCATGATGGCCCCTGTGGAGCGCATTTTGCTGATAAAAGAACAGTACATAAGGTTCTGAGAATGGGTTATTATTGGTCCTCACTTTTTAAGGATGCAAAGAAATATGTCAGGGCCTGTGATAGCTGTCAGAGAATGGGCCAGCCTAATCACAGAGATGAAATTCCACTGAACCCCCAGGTAATACTTGAACCCTTTGAAAGATGGGCTCTAGATTTCATAGGACCCATCAACCCTACATCCAATCAAAGAGTTTATATACTGGTTTGCACATATTATATGACTAAATGGGTGGAAGCTAAGGCACTCATTAAAGATAATGAAGAATCTGTTTTAACCTTTCTATTTGAAGAAATCTTTGTTAGGTTTGGATTGCCTAGAGAACTAGTCATAGATGGAGGACCTCCTTTCAACTCTCATGGCTTTAAATATACACTTCAGAAATATCATATTAATCATAAAATGACTACACCTTATCACCCACAAGCCAATGGGCAGGTGGAAATTACGAATAAAGTCATAGAAGCCATTTTAACAAAAACGGTAAAGGAGAATAGAAGGGACTGGTTTCAAAGGTTGCCTGAAGCATTATGGGCTTACAGAACTACTTGGAGGAACACTACAGGTTTTTCACCTTATGAATTAGTTTATGGTAAAAGTGTTGTTTTTCCCGTGGAATTTGAAATTAAAACCTTAAGAACTACTTTAGCCGTTAACCTTGACTTGACCGATGCATAGACAGCTAAGTTACAGCAGCTTCAGGAATTGGATGAAAAGAGGTTGGATACCATCCATCAAACAACTATGATACAACAGGAAAGTACTAGGTGGCATGATAAAACCATTAAGCATAAGCAGTTCCAAAAAGGTAATTGGGCTCTATTGTATGACTCCCGTTTTGAAAATTTTCAAGGAAAATTAAGAACAAGGTGGCTAGGACCTTATGAAGTAGATATCGTTTTTCCAAATGGAACAGTCAGGCTCTTAACAATTGATGATTCTAGAACACCATTGTTAGTGAATGGGTATCGGCTCCATTTGTATCAACAACCTATTTCTAAAGAGGATTTCAAGGCCACTTGCATGACATATACACATTATGTCTTTCTGGGGGAGTCTGCTACCCCTAATTGCTCTTAGTTTTTCTATTTATATATTTTTATTAGATTAGATTTCTTAACTAATAATCCCTATCAAGGGTCGCCATGTTATAATTAACTATTTTGCAGATCTTAGATTCGGAGGCTGGCTGAGAAGAACAATTTCAATACAAGAAGGATCAGGCTTCGGCTTGGGAAACATTGCCATTTCACTACAAATCATAATCCATTCCCTCTCACTACCCTTCAGCAACATCTTCCCATTTTCTTCGTTGCTAAAACACCATTTTTCCCGTTGTTGAAACACCATTATTTCCGTTGCTGAAACACCAAGTTTTCCCCATTTTATCCATTAATGAAACACCAATCTTTTCCATCCTTCCCTAAGAAGCATCAATTTTCCCATTTTTCTCGAGATTGAGGCATTACTTTCTCTCAAAAACGATTGATACATATCACTTTTCATTGAGGGAATCAGCCATTCATCCTGATAATTGTGTTCCTTCACTATCACCTCCTGTGAATATAGAAAACCTTTCGTATAAATTCCCTCATACTTTATAAACCCTTTTTCATGACCATCGGTGATCTATTAACAATGAGATTATATTTTTTGCACAACAATCAAAGGTAAAATGTGAAGGTATGCGTGTTTATGTGTAAATATTAAACTATAGTTAATGAGAAGATCCCGATATGATTGCCGAAATCATCGTACATTCAAACTTATCATTTTAGCCACAGTTGGGGGGGAATACCAAAATATTGCAATCATTCCATGATATGCCAATCACCATCGTTTTTTTTCACGGTCGTGTCTCGTCACCCAGTTTCTATCTTATTGTGTCATAACCTCATTTGCAACATCTTACTCTGTTTTGGTTGCGGTAACTCGACTTTGTACTCTGCATTTTACTGAACCAGTAACTATGGGAGGAAACGTTGTTCGACATGAACCTGGCTCAATGGCTCTATTGGAACTTTACCAGGAAGCATATCAAATTTTTCTACAATCAGGATGGGTGGATTATTTCCGAAGGCTCCCGGATTTTGATTCTTAGCAAGTTCTGGAATTCGCACGCAATTTGAAGGAAGGATACTCTACTGTTCATGGGGTGCGAATTCGAGTAACAGAGGAGGATATAGCACAGGTTTCAGGGTTACCAACCAATGGCATTCGTTGGTTCAGTCGGAAACACCTCATTCTGAATGCACAGCAAGATTTTCTTCTACCAGGGGAGCAGGTCGAACCTAAAGGCAGGGGTGTTGCACTTCGTTCACTACCATCGCCATGGCTGAAGGTTGCAGAGTTCATCAAGCACTACTTCACCTGTGAAGGACGTTACCAGGTGGTGTACCAGCACGAATTTGTGTTGTTGAATCATTTAAGACATGGTCGTTTATTAAATATGCCACAATATCTGCTTGGTTGTCTAAAGAATATGTCACACTATTCTGTGAATGCAAAGCACCCACTCCTCTCCCTTACGCACCATCGTTTGGTTTAGCTCCTAATATAGAGGGGCTTTGCCCTGCACAATCCCCCTCCCCTTGACAACCCTCCCCAACAAGCTACTGAAATCCCTCAACTGGCAGCAGAAAATCTCCAGGAAGCTGCTGAAATTCAGCAACCAGCAGTTGAAACACCCCAATTGGACACTAAAAATCCTCAACATACCCCACCCCTTAATGTAGCTGAATCATCCACTCCCATCGTCCATATTCCCAGTGATAATTCAGATGATAATACCCCCATTATTAAGCTCAAAAGGAAAACACAAGAAAAGGTTGCACCCCCACTAAAGAGAAGAATGAGGGCTCTAATTAAGGAAGTCGCTATTACTGATAATCCCCCTGTCCTAATGAAAAATGTTTGTAAGAGAAAAACCACTGTTTTTCCCGCCTCCTTACCTCGAAGACGAACGAGGACGTCTGCAAAAACTGAGACCATCACCCCAAATTTCCCACCTATCATCCTAAAACCCCGTACCCCACCAGGCCTTGAATCCTTACTTTCCTCACCCTCGGGTACTAAAATGCAAAGTGTTCAGGATTTTGTGACATCATTTCTTTCAAAAGACGCAGCTGCTCCATAAGAACCAGCTACTGATTTATCAAAAGTAGACACCCAAGACAATGTACAGCATGTGGCTGCTCCACAAGAACCAGCCACTGACTTAACAGGTGATACACAAGAACCACCTGTTGAGAAACAAAAGATAGAAAAGATAGACGACCTAGATGTGGCTGTTACACAAGAACCAGCCATTGACCTAATAGGTGCTACATAAGAACCACCTATTGAGGATGCAAATGATGAAGCGGCCACCAAACAACGATCCTCCCATCCACTGGAACCTGTAATTGCTATAGAAGGCCCGGTTACTTTAGCCTCCCTTCAGGACGAAAAAGAGTTTCTGAAATCTGAGATTGAGGCTTATAAGCATGAGTTAATGATGGAAAGGGAAGCTTATGAAAAAGAACTCAATCTATATATTTTAGCTCAGGTAGCATCTACAACTAAGAAGAGTGCAAAAAAGGATCAACACAATGAATACATGTGTAGTGAATGTGGTGATCTCTATTCTCGAGCCGGTTATAAGATAATCGAAGTCCCGTTGCCTAGATCCACTCCTGTATCTGGTCCTGTCATAGTTAAAAAGGAACGCCTTGCGGTTACACAAGAACCAGCAAGGCCTTCAAAGACCTCTGAGGAAGAAATAAAACCACAACTACCACGGCCTACCCTAGTTGTTACATCTGAAAAACTAGCACCAAATTCTTTAAAGACTGTATGTACCCAGATTGAACCTCGATGTGTAAGGACTGTTTTCACTCAGACCTCCAGTTTTCAAGAACTGAGGGATACATGGAAGAGAGAGTATGATCTGTCACAAGAAAAGGAATTTTAGCAACATAAATATTATGGCTGAATCATGTATATAGAAATTGGGATGTCCTTGAGCAGCCTCGTGCACAACACAAGGAAAACAAAAGGCTAAAAACCAGACTGTCTCTTATCTTTGACCTAGTTCAAAGATCACTCACCACTACAAAACCATCTTTTAATTATTCTGTGTTTCTGAGAGAATGCTTAGCATTCCTCCAAGTGAAAGCGATCAGAGATGGATGACCCCACAAGGTGTCTACACCTCAACAGTTTATTGAGACTTTTGCATAAGCGTCAAATAGTGAACAGAATTTGTTATGTGAACTCTCTCTTCATAATGAGGCCATGCCTGAAGATGGGAATCTTAATTTAATTCCTCTCATTGATGATATTCAGATTAGAGCCTTCGTTTCTTTCTTGGCTAATCAGCTTACCTAGAAAAATGCTTTCATGTCAGCAACACACAATGAAGAGAACTGCCTTCTCTGGATCCGAGTTGAGCCATAGAATGTCGTTGTTTTTATTGTTGAACATCAACGGGTTCTACGAGAGCCAGGAATGATTGACCATATCAAAAAACTACAGGCAGCAGTCTTGGAGGACTTCCAACATTATGTCATGACTAAGGGAACTTTGGCCATACAAGCAAACAATCTATTTTAGGAACACTTCCCTAAGGAGAGAAGGGTGTACCATCCCTTTAACCCTCTCAATCTTCAGGCATCAATCTCACGAATACCTAACTATGCTAAATGTATTCAACAGTGTGCTGAGAAATGGTTGGGTTATCACTTTCACTTCCCTCTTCTATGGCTGCCAGGACAGCAATACAAGGCTCAGTTCACGTTGTCCAAAAATGAGGAGCTTGCAGCATGGCAAAGTGTTCAGAACGTCCAAGGTTTCAGAGACATGGTTGACAACACTTTCTATACTTATTGCATAAGCAATTTGCACTGTACATCCCAATATTCCAACTCGGACTTAGAGTAGAAGTTGCATGGGGACATGCAATCCTTTCAGTTGGGGGGGATGTTAGGACCTCATATTGTCTCTTTTTGACTATACATTTTGTTATAATATCACCCTTTTCAACCCATATTTGAAAGTCCTTGTTAGTGTTTTGACTCAATTATTCTAAAGGTATGCAGTGACTCTTCTCATCACTATATGTTTAATTATTTAACATATAATCATGTTTTCTTCATAATTAATCTTTGAATTTGATTAGTTGCTGAACAATTAAAGAATGATGTGCAGCCCGCATCGCTGAAATTGCCTAAAGTTGGCAGGACTATCTTTTGCAATTGCTCAAACAGCAGGAACAACACGCAAATCTTGAAGCTGAAATAGCAAGAATAGCACACAAATCTCGAAGTTGAAAAAGTTGAGATTTGCGTACTAAATTTGACAGCAACAGAGGAACCTGATCGAGCACTGAGGAAGCTGTTACATTGGATGTAACGTTCATAATCTAAATTACTGTAACAACATTCTTTTGATGGGAAACTGATTTCCCTATTTTTGTATAATGGGTTGAACTAGAATTTGTAATGTAAATCTTTTGTAATAGATGTCTCATCTTTATAAAGAGGAGACATCTACATTAGAGAGGGGGGGAACAGACTGTAACAAGAGGTTTTAACTGAGGGGATGAGACTTAATCTTTTCTGTAATATGGTATATTGATGAATGAATAAAGTTTTGTTATGAACGTCTCATTTTAGTTCTTGGTTCCTGGGGAATCTTGTGAGAAGGACATGACCCACCTTCATCACAAGATTCACCCATTATCTTTCTGCAGTGTGTTAAGTGTGATTTCTGTTCATGCCTTGTTAACAAGTACTATTTCTGGATGTTGTTTTATCTTTGTTGAAACTATGTTTCTTTCTTAATTGATTGATGTCATTTTATGAGTGTCTCGCCGGTGATTAGGTTTACAGAGTGAATTGGCGAACTAGATATACAGAGGCAGGTGCTGAAAGTTCCCACTCTGGGGATAGGGTCCTGATCCTCTGTTACAGCATAGGCATTGTTTTCCTTTGCATATTTATTCTTTTTGTTCAATTATTAATCTCTTATTAGATATTTTCAATAGAATATAATTGTTGTAACATAGAGTGAAGCTTTAAACGAGGTGTGATTTGTTTGTACTACAACTTTTAGTGCTATTAAGATTGAGTACATATAGTATGTAGTTGCCTTTGAAATAATCAGACTTCCCTGGGTTGACAATTTATGTGGCACTCGACTGTTTAATTAATAAGAAATTAAAGTGACCAACAACCGCATTTGCTAATGCATTGGTAGTTGCATTACACGTACGTGGCACAACAATGATATTAAACACTTGGAAGTTTGAGATTAGTCTCCATACCTCTTCTTGGTATTTTTTTAGATGTGGTGATAAACAATGAATGGTGTCATGTACTTGCATTACCACTATATTTGAATCACCTACCACTTTAAGCATGCTCACATTGAGGTTGATGGCTTTCTGCAAGCCCAATACGAGTGCTTCATATTCTTCTACATTGTTCATGCACTCAAACTCCAAGCGGCTTGACACCAGATGCTTCCTGTTGCAAGGGTTGATCAGAACACACCCGGCTCCTGATCCATCCTGTGTGTTTGATCCATTGAAGTACAAAGTCCACAACTCATTTATACATGAATCGCTTGATGTGCTAGTACTGTTGCTACTGTTGTCACTTCTACTACTGCTACTATTGGTACAATGTGTTGTACAAGTTTCATTACCATTAGTCGGGCAAGGAAGGAGTCCCATATGTGTGTATGGTGGGGTTGGAGTTGGTCGTGCAGGCTAACACCCCAATGTTGTCTCAAGGAGGCAGTTGTCGAACATGAGTTTTGCGAGAGCCAACAGTTCATTCTCTCCATTGATGGGAGTGACATTATGCTTCATGTACCTCTCTGATTCTACCTGGATTTGGTTGCACTTGCCCTTATATGGAATCCACATGTGGGACCATTCTGTAGAAAAATATCCATCCAACTTGTTGAACCAGTCCCTACTGAGTAATAGACCATATGCTTCTGGAATGTCCATGACCACTATGTTGATGCATTGGTGGACTCGACGGTCATGGGATAATCAAATGGTCACGTCTCGTAGTTCACCAATGGATAGTACAGATTTTATATCAACTTTGATGATTCTCGTGGATGTTTTTCTCCATCGTGCATTGATCCTCTTAGCAATGGAGAGTGGCATGACATTGGCTGTCATGCTGGAATCAACCAAGCAATTGTGAACATTGTAGTTGAAGACTTCAAAAGATAGTAGGAATGGAGGGCAACTTGAGTTTTCTTCTTCCATCCAGAGTGTATTATTCACAGTTGAAAGTGATCCGAGAGGTTTGCTTTCTCCCTTGCTAGTAGAGGTTGTGTTGTTCATCGTTGTTTGTCCCAAAGCATGCAACAGGATATCTTGTTGACTTTCGATATTAGCCAACTCAGAAAAATTGATGTTTGCTCGAGTTTTCTTCATGTCATCAACAATGTTATAATCCAAAGGTGGTAGAATCACTGAGTTTTCTGTGGTGGAACGGGTGTTCGTGTTGTCCGATGGAGTGTTATGCAACTTGCTACTCATGGACGTACTCTGACCTGCCATAGTATTTCTAGACTTGTCTTTTGTTTGTTTCTTTGAGGTAGTTGGTGGATCAATCTTCCTTATTAGTAGTCTAACCTTTCGTTGCATCTCCTCAAGTGTGGGGGGAGCCCCTTTACTTCTAAGACTGTAATGGTCAGTGTTCTTTCAGGGCTGCTTCTCAATGTTTGGTGTTTCCATTGTTTGTGAGCACTGATACATGTTCACCACATGCTCAGAGCTTGATGGCTCATCAAGTGCAATCTCTGCATCATTATACGTGTCTTCCAGTTGGTCCTGCATATCACTCGCCGCCTCGAGTGTATGACTATAAAAAGTATTTATGACTCACTTCCAACCAGAGAAAGATTTCTCAAGATGATGTTCTTCATGGAAAGAAAAAAAATTCAGTTATGCACATTGTTTGAGCTGGAACACAGGCTTCTGTGTAGTTTTTGGAACGAATTGGTCATTGCTTGATGAGCCAGTTGATGAACTGCTTGTCTGTCTCTGTTTGGGTGGGTGATTTTTTGCGAATGTGTCTAATCTGCATTTTTTGAGTTCAAACATTTCAGTGGACAAGCTCTTGACAAGACGAGTGTGGTTCTCAATGTCAGTTGCTTCCTTGTCTCTACCCTTGCTCATCGTTGCTTGGGACTTCCTACTCGCCTCCTTGGTGTCCTTCGTCGATTCATCATCCCTGATGACTCCAACTGTATGTAGGTCTTTCTCAACAATGATAACATCTTCACAGTTTTCCAAAAGTGTTGGTCTCATAGCTTGCTTGATGAACTACGCAATGCTGGTAGTGCGGATGTGTAGTAATTAGTGGTGATTGAGTCATGAGGCTTAGTGTCTGCTTGGAACTTGTTTAGTATACACGTAAACCTCTGATTGAAATATTTCACTTTCTCTTTTCCCTCCAGCAAGAGGCTTCCCAACTCTTTGAGTAGCATGGATGGGGTCGTGTCATCAACGAACTTCTCAAGGAACATGCATTTGAATGTGACCCAGTTGCGTATAGAGTTCGATGGAAGGTTGTGATACCAAGCAGTTGCACATCCAACCAAGGTACATGGGAAAAATCTACATGCAACATCATCATAATGTACCTCAAGGGTCTACAGCTATAGGTAGAAATTGTCTAGGTGGTCTTCTGCTTTTACCGTGTTATCAGGGTCAAACTTGACGTTTATTCTCTCTGCTCTCTTCGACATCTTATGCAAGACGGCTAGGAGAGCCAATGGTCCTTGAGTCATCCATTCAAGATTTGGGTCAACCATCTATTCATCTTCTTCATTCTCTTCCTCTCCTTCGAATTCTGATGTATTCGACTCTGCGCCTATTGGTTCGTCTCCGCCTCTGCCTCCTTTGCTTTCTTCTCCTCCACCTCCTACACCAAATTCTGATCTTGAGATCAAAAGAGTGCCTTGTTCACCTTGTCGGAGGATTGGACATTTCTTTCTATCTTCGATAGCTCCTCTTGAACCTTCAAGTGTGGCAAGGTTTGCTTCCTCCACTGATGGTACTACAACTTTTGTGGGATTAGCCTCTGGCTTCCTCACTACGCGTGGAAGATGTTGTCTGTTTGGGATCAGTCTAACTTCTTTTGCAAGTTGGTGAGTGATGGGATGAATGGAGCGAAGGTGTTGATATGAAGTCTCGTTATCAACACTAGGAGATGAGGAGTAACCAACCGCTGAGTTTCCTGTAGGTGAGAGAGAGTGCGAGTTACTGCCTTGGCCAGATGTTTTTCGAATGAGTGTGAGGGGAATTTTAGCCATGTACAACTGGCTGCCCTCCTTCTAGCACCAAAAATGTTAAGTGTGTTGGACCTGCCAATATTCAGGGGATCACCCCGGTATGAAGTCCCAACTAGACCTCACACCGTTTGGTGTGGGAGTCCCATCCGGTAAGATGGCCCATTGCCATTGTCTTAAGGATTTGCCTCAACTCTTGCTTGTCAGCATAGGAGAGTGGTTCACTTTGTCCTCGAGAAGTGAGGTTCATATGCCTAGTGATTGTAAGTGTACTTGTGTCAATGTTTCTTTCACTGTGATGGGAAAAGGTGAAGGTGAGTTCCAGATTGAAAGGGATCAATACCAACTCGGCTAGGAACACACAACACAAATGACATACATAGCTTCCGATGGAGCAGTCCACTCGGATGCAGCAGTCACAACATACAAGGTAAGATAACATGTACAACACTCATGGATCAGTCCGAGACAAGTGCAACGGTTGTTAAAGAAAGGTTCATGTGAAAGGTCTATCTGATGTCTAACAAAGAAGTTGACACGGACATGACAACATTAACAACATATACAACACATTTCCATTAATACATTATGCATTACAAAAAAGGAATCAGTTCAAATGTAGAATGGTTAAAAGCAACATGCATTACAAGTGTTAAAGATCAGTCTTACAACAAATACAATACATTTGTGAAAATGTGCTAGCCTGTTAACAGGCTTCTAAATTAAGCGAAAGTTCCAAGACACATCATTACACCATACATCACTAACCCTGTCAGCAGGGTGTTGGAGCCACTACTTATGCCTCAAAGAAAATATTACAAACTCTCTTGGCTATGTGCAAGGAGCTGAGGTGAAAATTTCTTTCATGTACAAATGAGGGGGGTATTTATAGCCAAGGGTGAATCTGACCCTTGTGGTTGTTTGACTAACCTCATGACCATTCAACTTCCATGACTTTCCAACTTACATGACACTATGTTCAACAAGTGGGTCTCTTAGACTTCCACGTTACATCACATTGATTGACAACAAGCCCATAGTGGAGATGTGGGCAACATGACTCATGACTTGATAAGACAATGCTAGTACATTTGTGTTGTTGCTAGAGTGCATGTCGAGCTACAGTGCTGCTAAGTGATGGATGTCTTCATGGTGTGTCATAGCTTCACCTCTGCATGGTGAAGTGCATGGAGTCTTTGATGGCCCTTGGTTCGCTTGATGAAGCTCTAGCAAGTTGTTCCTTGCTTTCATGTTTGAAGGCTTGATAGGCTCACTTGTTCACCAAGGTGCATGTTCATTGCGCTCATCCACTTCACATGCTTCGTTCACTCGTCCACTTTGCATGCTCCGTTTTTTCATTCGTTAGTGAACCTTTCCATCTACATGTTCTCCCTTCGTTCATCCCATTCGTCGCCTTGACCTATTTGTGGGTGTACCTGTACCTGCAGTCACTCATGACGAGGCAACATCAAATCCAAAACCTCCTAGTCTACCATGACATATGATCATTCGGATGCAGGTGACCAGGAGAGGTAGTAGGGTTGTGATGCAAGATGATGGCTCTGGGCAAATGTTAATGAAAAATGCACAAGAGTCATTGAGAGATGGAGACAGGCGATTTGAGTCAATAGTGAATGGCTATAAGGTCTAGCTCAGCTGGGAGGCAAAATTGCACAGATTTTGGGAGGAATAGTCCGGGCTGTTGGATGGCAAGGTAGGCATGCTCTGCACATTTTCCAAAACAAACAGTTAGCAGGGGCTAGACAGCCAAATTTGCATAATTTTCTAGAGGAACGGGCTAGGTTGCATGAGGGGACAGTAGGCAGGGATTGCACAATTTTTCTGGGGAACTTCCCAGGAGACTAGCAGCCAGATCTGCGCAATTCCCAATGGGAACTTCTAGTTGGTTTTTGGGGTCATTGGCAGCCAGATCTATGCAATTCCTATAGGGAACTGCCAGTTGGGTGTTGGGGGTCACTGCTAGCCAGACTTGCATAATTCCTAGAGGGAACTTCCAGTTGGCTACTCAATCACTGGCATTAAAAACTACGCAATTCCTAGAGGGAACAGGTAGTCTATTGTTGGGAGCTATAGGATGGGAAAATTGAATTAAGGCAGAGAGGCTGGCCTACTGATCATCTCTACGGAATTTCTGAGCTGAGTTGACTAATGGGAAGTGGGAGGCCTACTCATGAGCACTACACAATTTTTGAGATGAACAGTCAGTCAACTGTATGAATGGCTAACATGAGTGCTGATTGAAATGCCTGCAGGTAGCACAACTTGAAAGAACTAGCTTGGTGCTTCTGCATTGTTCTAGTTGACAGTCGATCGAGTCGAAAGCAGGGTGATGGTCCGGCTGTTAGTGAGGATTCTGGTCTTCATAACTTTAGCAAAATTTACTAAGTGTGTGAACAATCAAAAGACGTGTAGGTGATCATATGGACACACACTCACATGACTTGACGACGAAATGACCAAAATATCCAGACAAACATGTTCAACATGACTAATCGATGTTGCAAGCAACAAGCATGACACTCGTGATTGATCGTTCATGATCAAGACAATGCTTGCGTGACAGTGAATATGACTCTATGTGTGAGTGCAATAGATGCATTCATGGTGAACACAACAAACACATATGAAGCAAAGACTTTGAGCATAACCAGAACATGGTTGCAAGCATAGCTTAGACATCAATGTGTAGAGACTTGAGTGCAATAAACAAGCAAGGTAAATGTAAAGACTCACACGAGCTCGCAGAATGAACTGAGTGTGTGCAGTCATCAAGTGAAACTCTCCAAGGGAGGCTCTGAAATTGGTGCAAGCCAAAATTTTGGAGGGTGGTTGTAACCATTACAACACCTACCTACCCCTTTTCTTTTTTAAATGTGGTTCATGAAGTCTAGAGATTTGTGACTACTACATCCATGGAAACATTATTTAGGGTACATCCATCTAAAGGGGTCACTTATTGCTGGATCATTAATTGATCCTAATCCTAAGAGCATCCAGGAGAATTGACATCATTACTTCTCAATAACAAGGTGATTTAATGATATGAACTCGACCAATTGAGTTAACCGCTAACCCTAGAGGCTACCTCCTCCTTTTTTATATTCCTTTATCATTGAAATTCATTTATTAATTTTGGTATTTCTTTGTTTATCCTAATTCCCCCTTTCCTTATTGATATCACATCATATATTTTATTTATTTCCTTCCTATCTAAATCTAACTTTAATTCTATCTATTCTTATGTCAATATTTTAATATTATAATACATTATAATAATATCTTAATTGATAGTATATCAATTCCCTTAAATTAAAAATATGCATTCGCTTTAATATTATATCATTCTTTCTAATCTTCTTCAACATATACTTTAATTTATATATATTTTTAATGAAATTATATCCCAACATCTTTCTTCTTCTTCTTCTTTTATCACTAAAAGATCTTAATTTCATTATATGCAAAAAAATGCATTTTGTTCTACATTGGTATGCCACTAGGGAAATTAGAACAATGGAAAAACCATAGTATTTTTAGCATCCAAAAAGTTGTATTGTTTGTGAAAACCAAAAATATTACTGAAAGTTCATTAGGCTTGAGGTCAATGAAGACTACCAAATCCAAATAACTAAAAAAACTATCATAAAAGTAACCACTAATAGAGTAGATAGAATTCATCAATCTACTTTGGAGAATCCAATTCTTTAATAGCGATGGGATATTTTTTGGTCCATAGTGAGTAGCCTTAATCCAGAGGGAAGCTTATATGGCCTTCAATTCTTTGAAGACATCGACCCAAACCTTAACCCATTATCTATATCTCATCTATCAACATCATGATATCCTGAAGAGATTCATTTCTATCCATGAAAAATCTCCCAAGAAACATTTTCATGTTTCAATAGATGTCAATAATGTGGATGTATTGGTTAAGCCTTCCTTTGGTGTGCCTAATGTCTTGTATGTTGGCACTGTGGCACTGATTTAGAACTATGGCACAGGTGTTGTCCTTGATGGCAACTCTCTTTGGTAACAGATCTCAGTTCAGGCTTTTAGAATGAAGGAAAAGACATATACGCAGGTTCATGTAGACTAAGGCACGTATACATGCGGGTTAGACGTTACAAAGGTGCGTATGCATATACATGCACTTTCACGAAAGGAAAAGCGTGTATATGTTGGAGAGTTTACTTTTGGTCTGTGGTAGTTAGTCCTTGGTATTTGAACCTATGGTTTTGGACCATGATGTCTCGTCAGAAGTTTTGATCCCAAGTTTTGGGTCCATGGTATTGATTTATTATGGTTTTGGACCGTGGTATTGTGGAAGCCTAAGACTAAAAAGAGGAAGGAGATCATTTGGCAAAGGATGATCTGAATTAATTGAATATCTAATATGTGCTAGATCTGAAATTTTAGTGATTGGGATGATGGTACAGATCTGGATCTGAATGAAGGAGGAACCTTAGCTCAAAGTGAAGGATAAGTTCTATTGATGGGTCATAATCCTAAGGCTTGAAGGATAGTATCTTTATCTTTTATATGTGGCGCATACTTGATCTATAAATCTGATAATCTGGGTTAATTAGTGTCTGAATATTTGAAAGACTGAATTATCCTTTATAGATCTGTACGCAGGTTCTGTGAGGCGAAGGTGCGTATACACGTTGGTTCAGTGAATGCAAATAGCATATACGTAGGTTGTTCCAAACACAAAAGCGTATGCACGCAGGTTTCAGGTTATTAAAGTAGCGTATATCTTTTGAGTTGTGATCTAGCTACTTCTGTTTATTGCTGCAGTGTTCTAGGTTCAGAATTTTGTGTGTAGTTACTGTTACTGTGATTTGGGTACAGCTGTCAAAGAAGTGTCTACTTGATTCAGTGCTAATTGGTGAAAAGGAGATTGTTTATCATTGATTGATGTTCATGGATCCATCTGAAAATTTATGAAACGTGGTCCCTCGAAGAAAAAGAAGGTTGTAGCCTTCTGTAGGCCAGCACCTACGTACTAGTATCTTGCCTAGTGCAAGAGCTAAGGGGGTTGTAGCTCCCTTCCAGGATCAGTTGGAGAACGAGAGAGGGTTGTAGCTCTCTGCAGGTTGCAACTTGCGTATTGGTAAAGGACTACACCAGTACATTGTAAAAGGAAGTTTCTAATTAAAAGAAGATAGAGACGAATTGCAGCAGGTGGTTTTCACCCACATTGGGTTTCCACCTTACATCTTGTGTTCTTGTGTGTGATTGTCTTCAGCTTTGTTTTACTGTTTTTGGTTATTGTTTATTTGATTCTAATACACAGATTAATGATCAACATCTGTAAGATAAATTAAATTATTAGTCTGCGTGCATACACTGGTTTCCTTCTCTGTAGTCGCGCATATATACAGTTTTATCTAACTGAAGTAGCGTATATGATCTGGGTTTGGAAAAGAAATAAGTGACTTGATAATACTGATTCACCCCCCCTCTCAGTATTATTTCCAACAATTGGTATCAGAGCAGGTCCTTCTGAAGAAGCTTGATCGCTTGAAGGAAGATCCATCATCAT
>APFE031060865.1:926-11849 GCA_000404065.3 Pinus taeda | reverse complement strand
AGCAGAGGGCAGAGATTTCAGCATGTACTCAGGGAGCACAAACCTTTTCCCTTGATTGACAAGGGGGAGAGACTTTTGAGGATCTTGGGGTTGCCATCAAGTCCAAAGGGGGAGATTGTTGGCACTATGGCACTGATTTAGAACTATGGCACAGGTGTTGTCCTTGATGGCAACTCTCTTTGGTAACAGATCTCAGTTCAGGCTTTCAGAATGAAGGAAAAGACATATACGCAGGTTCATCTAGACTAAGGCGTGTATACATACGGGTTAGGCGTTACAAAGGCATGTATGCATATACACGCACTTTCACGCAAGGAAAATCACGTATATGTTGGAGAGCTTACTTTTGGTCCGTGGTAGTTAGTCCTTGGTATTTGAACCTATGGTTTTGGACCATGGTATCTCGTCAAAAGTGTTCATCCAAATTTTTGGGTCCATGGTATTGATTTATTATGGTTTTGGACCGTGGTATTGTGGAAGGCCTAAGATTATAAAAGAGGAAGGAGATCATTTGGCAAAGGATGATCTGAATTAATTGAATATCTAATATGTGCTAGATCTAAAATTTTGGTGATTGGCGTGATGGTACAGATCTGGATCTGAATGAAGGAGGAACCTTAGCTCAAAGAGAAGGATAAGTTCTATTGATGGGTCATAATCTTAAGGCTTGAATGATAGTATCTTTATCTGTTATATGTGGCGCATACTTGATCTATAAATCTGATAATTTGGGTTAATTAGTGTCTGAATATTTGAAAGACTAAATTATCCTTTATAGATCTGTACGCAGGTTCAGTGAAGCGAAGGTCTGTATACACGCTGGTTCAGTGAATGCAAACAGCGTATACGCAGGTTGTTCCAAACACAGAAGCATATGCACGCAGGTTTCAGGTTATTAAAGTAGCATATATCTTTTGAGTTGTGATCTAGCTACTTCTGTTTATTGTTGCAGTGTTCTGGGTTCATAATTTGGTGTGTAGTTACTGTTACTGTGATTTGGGTACAGCTGTCAGAGAAGTGTCTACTTGATTCAGTGCTAATTGGTGAAAAGGAGATTGTTTATGATTGATTGATGTTCATGGATCCAATCTTAAAATTTATGAAACGTGGTCCTTGGAAGAAAGAGAAGGTTGTAGCCTTCTATAGGCCAGCACCTATGTACTAGTATCTTGCCTAGTGCAAGAGATAAGGGGGTTGTAGCTCCCTTCCAGGATCAGCTAGATATGAGAGAGGGTTGTATCTCTCTGTAGGTTGCAACCTGCGTACTAGTAAAGGACTGCACCAGTACATTGTAAAAGGAATTTTCTAATTAAAAGAAGATAGAGACGAATTGCAGCAGGTAGTTTTCACCCACATTGGGTTTCCACCTTACATCTTGTGTTCTTGTGTGTGATTTTCTTCAGCTCTGTTTTATTGTTTCTGGTTACTGTTTATTTGATTCTAATACACAGATTAATGATCAACATCTGTAAGATAAATTAAATTATTAGTCTGCATTGCATACGCAGGTTTCCTTCTCTGTAGTCGCGTATATACGCAGTTTTATCTAACTGAAGTAGCGTATATGATATGGGTTTGGAAAAGAAATAAGTGACTTGATAATACTGATTCACCCCCCCTCTCAGTATTATTTCCAACATTGTATCAACTCAATAAAGTCACCTACAATCTCAATATCTGATAGACATTCTCCTTCCATAGTGATGCCACGTTCTACCTCAATTATCTCATTCCGAATTTGAGGCAAGGTGTGGTATTTGTATCTTCAAGTTGAGGTCTTTTTATAACCTAGCTCTTTTTATATGCATGTTTGGCTTTTGCAAAATGCCAAGGTGGAATTTCAATTTCAAAGGGGTGAAATAAAAGTGGAAATGACAGGTTAAAGACTTTAGAGGAAAGCTTGAGGGTGTGAAGGACACTGACAAGCACAAAATAGAGAGGATGGCCACAATGAGAGTGGGGTTTGTGGGGTGATAAGTGAGAAGATATTGTGGATACGTTTCCAAAATACTACTAACACACCAAAATCATGCACAAAGAGGAACATAGAGGCATGGGGTGGCGGGATGAGAGGGAAAGAGTTGCAAGGGGGGGGTGGTTATAATTCTATACTAGGAGAGAAAATTTAGTGCCAAAGAGAAGTGGGAACCATGGAGAGAGTTGAACATTAGTGCTTAAGGGAATAGAGAAAATTATTACTAGAGAGGCAATAGTAGAGCCATGCTTTGAATAGAAACAACTAGAAGATATAGATACACTATGTTGGACAGCCAATTTATATCAAAAACAATAATTTTCTTGAAACAAAACCCAAAAGCAAGACCTTGCAACCATAACCATAAATAATGGAATGTCATAACATAGAGAAATTCAGGAATCCAGTCCTGAATCATGCGAAATTTTGATTGATGTATAAGTTGTAAGTGTTCCACCTCTCAAAATGATAAATTAGCTTGGTGTGTTAGACTTGCAAGATGCATAGAGTCTTACCTTGAGCCCTCCTCCTTTACCTCCATTCCTTCGACATGAATCCAATTGTCCGTTGATTGTACCGATGACTGTGTTTTTTCTTGGATTGTGTACCTATTTACCTTCTCCACCACCTCCCACACATATGTTTGCAATAAATACCTTGGGGGAGGGAAAGCCACATCCCTTGAATTTATTCATAGTGGAACAATGGCCATGGCCTTCCCCACCTATCCCTTCCTTGACAACTGATATGGGGAATCTCCCAACATATTTCTTGTTTAAAGTTTCATTATTTATTCTTTGGACTCAATATTTAGACATCCACTTAGTATTTCATTTCCTTTAATTTGCATTTTCTCATTCCTGTTAATTTTCTAGTTATCTCTATAATCTTCTTCAATGCCTACTCTATATTATTTTCTTAAACAATTATCTACACAAACATACTTTTATATTATTTTCTCCACTCCCCATACAAACATTAAAGTTGTTGTCCATGATGATGGTTGTACTGTTCACTTTAAAGGTTGGAATTAATGTTTTTGTCCATGATGATGGTCGTACTGTTCACTTTAAATGTTGGAAATTTCAAAAGTATAAACATACAATATTTCCAAATTATATTACAAAAATATTCAATATCTCTTTTCTTTACCATGCTATGTTGTGTGATTAAATGAATTGATGGTTATTATTTTTAGTGAGTATTTTAACAAGTTTTTCTTATTATTTTCATTATTTTATTGTGCATCTCTATTATCAAACATATAATGTATTATGAAATATATTTTTGCAACCAAATTATATAAAGTGGTATATCATGGTGTTTTATTTATATAATTTCCATTTCTATCCCAGATAACAAGTCACTTTAATTTAATCATCCCATTTACTATAATGAGCATATGAAAATGCAGTTGCATTTCTTTTTTCTTATTATTAATTAATGAGAAAATAAAAAGGTATATACAATGTGCTTTTCCATTTCTTTTTATAAAATATAGGTATTTATACATTACAACTAGATTTTACATTAGTCTATAATATACTAAACGTAAATGAGGCATACGATAATGTCCTAGGCAATAGTGCTATAAAATGAATTGGTTCTTATCCAAACATTACACACTAGCTACGTTTTTTCATATGACGCATGAGTGTAGTTATTGAGATTACACCCTAGGTCAATTTGTTTGGCACGCTGCTGCCTATATTACCATACACAAATGATGGATGTGAAGTTTTGAATATTTTAGGTGAGATGTTGGAACTTTCTTTTGTTACTAAACACTAGTGCAGGTGTTTATTGCATTGGTGCCCATGTATATTTCTCACAGTTGTGTGTATCGTAATTATTCACATCATAATATTTTAAATAGTTAAATCCATGTGTCATTTAAAATAGTATCATTTTAACTACCCGGCACTACTGTATGTTAATTTTTAAAACACATCAATGCCTATTTTATTACAAACAATGTTGAATGAATTCAAATAATTGTTGAAACTAGTTGGTGTTGATATTAAAAGTTGTCCAAGCAAGCCCCATTTAGACACCTTATCTTTAGAGGATTTTTTATTCCAAGTACCTAGCCCAAACGGGAGCATAGGATATCTGGTTGGAAAGATCTCGAGACCTTTCCAATAATATATGGCATACCTTCTAACTTCTCACGGTTGAGGAAAAATGATTTTCTGAATATTCATTATACATTTTGCCAATCAATCTGACCAATGGACAAGTCAACCTAGCCATTGGATGTAGTTTTTCCATAACACTAGAGTCTAGGATAAAATCTTAAATCATTAATGCTATCAATCCAAGTATCACAACAAGACTAATTTGGACAACGAAATAATATACAACAATAAATCTACTAGTGCACAAAATATACAAAACTTTTTACAAATTTTTACAACAACCCAACTTTGTTATATTAATCAAACTAATAATTCAACAGTCAAGGTATCCCATACCAGGGATAATGGACCTCACACATCCACTAGTACAAGAATACAAGATATAAGATACATTGATGGTTTAGCTGATGTAGCATGCAATCAAAGTTGTGTTGTTGTATCATGTACACTACAAGTCCTTCACTTCCATTATGTAGGACCTTCATCTATCAATGCACCAACTCCTTTAGGCCATTGAACTCATCTCTCAAATATGTCCTCTAGCTAATCATAAGTCCATCTACAACCAACACATAGGGTCTTCACACTCACTAGCTGCTCCTTTGTCCTTCAAGGCCACAACAATTTGAGACTTCCACCCATTGCAGCTCCTTAGTTCTTTTGGGAATTTTCTTCCCACTATAGTCTTCCTGTGATTCTTCAATGAGGACTAACATAGGGTAGGATGGATGCCACATATCATCATCGAATGTTTCTTCTCCAACAATGAACAAGGGTTGTCAACAACTGCTCCTAGCTGGCCAAACCTTGAGATCCTCCAATCTACCACTCCTAGTAGCCACCTTAGTCCATCAAGGTGCTACACATAGGGCTCAGATTTGGGCACTTTCATGCTTCCTTAAATTCCCAAAGAAATCCTCCTCTCCTATTACTTCTCATCCACTAGCAACCAACACAATCACAAATACATCAAACAACACATACCTGAATTCACAAAGGGTTGATGTCTTCTTGATGGAAGTCTAATCATTGGTTAGGTCTTGCTAGCATGATGCTACAACACCCTTTTCTAACCTTCTAGGCCTTCTCAACCACTACCACCTCCCTCCAAATAACGCAGCTCAAATTTGTTGTTGTCTAAGGTTCTTCTAGCCCTAAAAAAAGAGTGCCACAACCTCTTGTCCAAGGAAACCAAGGCCTGCAACATCCTACCTACTTCTCACCCCCAATACAAGACAATCTAGGATTGTGTCCTACCTATAGCAGCTTCCAAGGAATGTGAATTGTTGTAGGAGATATATACCACCCAAAAACAAGTCAAAAACACCACCCAAAATTACCCTCAATAAATGTAGCAACCACCTATAGCCCTTGGCCCTTTAAGAGACAAATAAATACATACAAAACAATCCCAAACACTTTGTTTAGCCTTTTTCTCTAACTCGGATGCCTTACAAGTGTATTACACATGAGTGGATGCACATTGGATATGTTAAATGACTCCACAATCACCTTGTATTTATATATTACATAAGGGCTTCATCAAACTATCATGGAGGTGTTGTAAAACTATCATACAATAGAAGCCTACATGACTTTTTATCTACAAAACCTATCGAATACAACGAAAAATTCATATCTCCACTTCTAGAGCTTGAATTGGAATGATTTTCATTGCCTCTTTCTTCTCTTGAGGTCCTCTATCATCTTATATTATCACATGTAAAAATATCCTCATGGTTTCACACCCAAAATATTGGGTTCCAAGCCCACAAATTACTTTTGTGGCACTTCAACCTCAAAACCCCGAACTCTAGGGCTTGGAGTACTTCCCAAGCCACCAAAAATCAACACTCACTCTTAGTGAGGGAGGTACTTCCAAGACTAGGAAGTAACTCGTCATAATCATTGTCACTACTCATGATACTCCCTTAACCTCTAACGTCCATAACTACACCAATCCCTATAGCATGGATTACACCTCTCTCGAAAGTGTCACTGTCATTGGAAGCCTCCTGCTTATTCTTCTCTTGAAATGTCTTCCACTCTCTCCATGATTCCTTCTTGGCAGTTGTAGAAGCTATCTTTCTCACCACTAACCATGCTCTCCTCTTGGGCTGCAAAGTCTCCATATGAACCTACAAACTCCCTCTAGAACTTGACTCCCTTTAAGCCTTTAGAACCTGGACATTCTTTAGAACCTATAGCTACTCCTCTGCAACCTGCACTTGCTTCTCTGGAACTTATACCTGGTTCTGCTTCTTCTTCATATGATTAATAGGCTTCCCCATCAACTTGTATATACCATGCTCTCTAACTCCAATCATGACACCTAGGGAGCTAGAGCCTTTAGGCTTGAGTCTTTCCTTCCCATCGTAGAATAAGACCTCAAATCCCTTCTACTCAATCATTAAGACAAACATCACATTATATCTGAGTCTTGGTACAAACAATAAATGCCAAACTCGTATCACCTATCCTAACTCCATCCTGAATGGAAAGACCCCTGATCCTCTGATCTCCTTCTGGCTCTTATCGTCCAACACCATGTGCAACTTTGAGTCCCACTCAGCTAGAGTCTTGAACACATCTTGTGACCCTGTGTTATGCTTCGACACTCCACTATCCATGTACCATGCAACCTCGTCGATGCTACCCTGTGAGAAATGAGAGATCAAGGAAAAGTCCTCTTTCTCTAACCTCTTGGAGAATTCATCTATCTTGACAAAAGTGAAAACACCTCGATCTACTTCCATTTCCTCTTCTCATCATCTCCCTTCTTTTGAATTAGACTTCTCATTGAAAAATGACCCATCTTGCCATAGTTAAAACACTTGATCTTACTCGAGTCCTTATTTTTCTTGCCCTTCATTCTCCCCACAAGTTCCATGTCATCATCTAAAGCCTTCTTTTTCAAATAAATATCTTCATCTTGCAACTCTTCCTAAATGAAGTCATCCCACAACTTGTCCTAATTTGGCAGCTTATCTCTGGAAATGATACCTTGGATGGATGGCTTCCACTCTAGAGTAAACCCCTTCAAGGAAATCCTCATCATCTCAGAATATGCAATAGTCACACCAATGGTAGCAAGTTCATCTCGAACTTGAGATAACCTCATCAAATACGAAGTCACTCTCACCCTATATCATCTTGGTGGTCTTCAAAATTTCCTTCAATACCAATACTCGGTTCTCCTTCTTATTTTAGAACAAATCTGAAGAGCCTCCCACATCTCATGGGCAATGTTCTTCCCAGATAGATGAGGTATCAAGGAATCCTTGACACCATCTAGGATGATCAACTTATCCTTCATATACATCTCCTCATATAATTCTATCTCTTTAAGTTATGTTGGCTTCTTGATTAATTTCTTAACGAATTCCCAGATTTTGTTGACCATCAAAACAAACTTGATCCTTTCCTTCCATAGACTATAGTTGGAAAATCCTTCCAATCTACCCTCATACTAGAGACCAACCTGCAACTTCAACATTGTGTGATACCTTCAACAACAATGTGACCAAATCCCTCTTAATTTGTACTTCATTGTGGACAGTTTGATTCACTAGACCTTCAAAGTAGCTCTGGTACCTTGTTGTTTTTCCACTATACTAGATTCTAG
This sequence comes from Pinus taeda, assembly GCA_000404065.3. Lineage (NCBI taxonomy): Eukaryota > Viridiplantae > Streptophyta > Pinopsida > Pinales > Pinaceae > Pinus > Pinus taeda. The sequence goes on along the minus strand of APFE031060865.1, from coordinate 4,111 downwards.
GATAGAATCTTAAATCACTAATGCTACCAATCCAAGTATCACAATAAGACTACTTTTCATAATAGAATAATATACAACAATAAATATACTAGTGCACCAAATGTACACAACCTTTTACAAATTTATACAACAACCCAACTTTGTTATATTAATCAAACTTATAATACAATAGTTTAGGGATCATGTACTAAGGATAATGGCCCTCATACATCCACTAGTACTAGAATACAAGATACAAGATACACTAACAGTCTAGTTGATGTAGCATGTAGTGACAACTTCTTTGTTGTATCCTATACATTGTGGGTCATTCGCTTCCGTTCCATATTACCTTCCTCTATCAATGCACCAACTCCTTTAGGCCACTAAACTTGACTCTTCATCAATGTATACTTTAGCTGATCATAAGTCCATTTACAACCAATGCATAGGGTCCTCACACTCACTAGATTCTCCTTCATCCTTCAAGGCCACAACACTTTAAGACTTTTTCCCACTATTGCTCTTCATCTCTTTTGGGAATTTTCTTCCCACTATAGTATTCATGTGCTGCTCCAATGAAGACTAACATAGGGTAGGAGGGCTACCACCTACATCATCGAATGCTACTTCTCTAATAGTGAACATGGGCTATCAACAATTTTTACTAGCTTGCCAAACCTTGAGCTCCTCTAATTTGCCACTCCTAGCAGCTACCATAGTCCATCAAGCTGCTACAATTAGAGCTTATAAATGGGCAATTTCATGCTACCCTCCAACAGATCTCAAATTCCCAAAAAAACTATCCTCTCCTAGGAATTATCGTCCACTAGAAACCAACTCAATCATAAATACATCAAACGACACATACCAACATTCATAAAGGGTTGATGGCTTCTTTCTGTAATTCTAATCACTAGTTAGGGCTTACTAGCATGCTGCTACAACACCCTTTTCCATCCTTCTATACCTTATCAACCACTATGACCTCCCTCCAAATAATGTTGTTTTGATTCAATGTTGTATAAGCTTCTTATAGCCCTAAAAAATGAGTGCCATGATCTCATGTACAAGGAAACCAAATCATGTGACCTACTTGTAGCAACTTCCAAGGAATGTGGCTTGTTGTAGGAGAGATATAACACGCAAAGAAAAACCAAAAAGACCACCCAAATTTCCCCTCAACAAATGTGGCAACCACTTGTAGCCCTCATCCCTATAAGAGACAATTAAACACATAAAAAAGAGTCCCAAACACTTCATCTAGCCTTCTTCTCTAACTCAAACACCTTAGATATGTATTACACATGAGTGAATGCACATTGGATGTGTTAAATTGTTGAGATTGCAACAAGATGATGGAGCTTAGTGAAAAGAGTCGCCTTCACTAAGTGGGCCCGCAGGAAAATTATGGCACAAGTTCTATTTTTGGATCACAGCAGGGATGATCACAGCAGGAGTGACCACAGCATGGATGATCACAGCAGGAGTGATCACAGCAAGAGTGATCAAAGTCTATTTTTAGACTGGCTGTCAAAAATAGAAAAGTCAAATATTATTGTATTATAATAATATTTAGACTATAAACTTAATCTTATTCTCTTGGAGCACTTCAGTTTGAGCTACAGAGGTGGCACATGCAGCTGTCAGAAGAAAATACGCTTTTCTTATGAGTCAGTTGAGTTGTTGCATGCATGACTTCAGTTAGAACTCAATTAGTTGAGTTTAGTTGACTGGAGGTGCAGTTGATGGAGTTGTGTTCAGTTTAGCTTTGTTAAACTGGTTGTATTTAGTCTAACTGGCAAATAGACTAGAGATGAGTTGGGTGAATTAGTTATTAATTAATTCACAAGTTATTAACTCATAATAAAACTAATGAATACATTAGTTAACTCAGTTGCATGTCAGTGCATGTTCAGTTCAGCAGGGACAGGTGTTAGAGAATCAGATTGCTATCAGTTGTGACTATAGTTGTGCATCAGATCTTGCACAATCAAGGGATTGAGTATGCCAATGAGTTTTGCCACGTATTTTCCCACATTGTAGCTTGTGCTCACGTGATTTAGCCAAGTAAATACGTGGTTGCCTTGGAATTATTCACCGGTTCTTGTGCAGGGATTGAGCAGCGGAGGCAGGCAAGCAGCGGAAGAGATTTGAGCCAGTGATTGATTCAGATCTGAGCTGTATTGTGTGTAACAGGTGGAGCTGGTAATGGATTGCTTGTGATAAGCATTGTACTTTGTAATGTTACATGACTCAGTCATTAATATACAGATAGTTGGGGTTTTTAGCGAGATGCTTTCCCCGGGATACATACTGTGTTAATGTGTGAATGCTCTTGATGTTTTATTGTTATTGATGCTGCTATATTGATGACCAACGTAGAGGAGCTTATGTATTGTGTATGTTTTCCGCAATAGTACATGATCAGGATAATCTCCATTGAATATGTGTTAAATTATTCAAAATTTCTACATGGTATCAGAGCTATTGATCATTAGATCTACTATTCAGGAAGTTTTTACATTCTATTTCTCTAGGCAGAGCCTGTAATCGGGCCAGGTAGCCTCTGGATTCATCCTTCCTTTGGAAGGTGAAATATCCGGTAAGAGCCCATATAGTCAATCTCTGTACGAGAAATATTGTGTTCTCATGAATATTAGATCGGAGGTGGTTGAGTTGGTTGCTGGTGGAATTCGAATTTGCAGCAGTGTTTTCTTGGTGACAACACAGCAATGTCTTTCAACGGATTGCGATTGGAGTATGCTCTTGAGGGCAGCTCAAACTATATTGCATGGAAGGACAGGATGGAGGCAGTATTGGATGATAACTGGCTGAAGGAGTTCATAGATACGGATATCCCAAAGCCTACTGATGCTACTCAAGTTGATGCTTGGAAAAAGAAGATTGCAAAATGTCGAAGGATTCTGTTGGAGGGCGTGAAGGATCACATTATGTCCAACCTCCATGGAAAGGCTACTTCATATTTGATGTGGAAATCATTAACAAAATTATTCCAAAGCAAGAGCGATCAGAGGAAGCTGGCGCTCAAAGATAAACTCAGAAACATCAAATGTGAGAATGAAGACAGTATGCCCCAGTATCTCACGAAGTTCATCCAATGCCGGGATGAGCTGGGAAGTGTGGGGGTGACTGTCGATGATGAGGATGGTGAGTCTAGCTCTCCTTGGCCTTCCTAAGAGCTG
>APFE031060848.1:1680-13167 GCA_000404065.3 Pinus taeda | reverse complement strand
TATACACAGAGATTTCCCACTGGATCCCAAAACCGGGACTACCAGCTTGATTTTTCATTATTTTCCTTTCAATGTTACAATACATAGTTATACATGCCGAAGAATCCAATACCATGGACCGAAAACCATCGCGTCCAAAACCATGGACTGAAAACCATCGCGTCCAAAAAACATGTGCGAAAATCATGCACAAAATTATAGGTGGGTCCGCCCAACCTATCATAGGGTTCAAAACCAAAATTTTCCGGGCCGCTGCCCCGGACCCCATAAAGTGGGGTTACGGGTACCCCTCAAACCCCCTGTTAACAATGCGGAAAGAATATAACACAACCCAATAGGTCCAAAGTGGAGTCACTGTCTAGCAAATGAATTAGTGGTGGAGTTGCTATAATAAGTCTCCAAGTGGGAGATTGTTGGGTGTGGAGCATGATTATCTTTTATATTCAAAGGTTTTAGCCAAATGTATACCCCAGGAAGATTGTACACCCCTCCACGTGGGGGGGACTTGTCCCCCTCATGGGGGTTTGGGGGGAATAATCCCCCCCAGCTAGGGTGTCCAAGGGCTAGTGGTCCCCCGATGGGGGTTCGTGGGCAACGCCCCCGAAGCTAAAAATAGATGTAAAATTTCCTTGTAAAAGTCTAGTAATTTCTAGTCAATCTAAGCCATTCATTAGGCGGATGACCTAACGGTAGAAGTTATGTTTAATTTAGGGTTTTTCGCCCTAGAAGGCAACCCCTCACTATGTATGAGGGAATTGTATTGCATCTATGTAGATCTGTATTCTAAGTGAGGAAGAGAGAGAAGAATGAGAGCGAAGAAGGTATTACAACAAATCTACTGTAGGTTGTATCTCTTTAGTTTGCTAGATAATATAATAAAAGAAGGACTAGCTGTTTCTCTCTAGATGTAGCCCAAACTCGGTGAACCACGTATATCTGTGTCTCTCTTGTTTTATGCGTTTTCTGTGTTTATATTTCTGCAATATTTTATGTGTTCCATTGCTCTATAATATGTAATTTCCTAACATTACTCACCTCTACATGTAATTGCAGTCATGGCGATACCGTACTACCCATTGTTGGGACTACTACACCAAACGGTCTGAGGTCTAGTTGGGACTTCTTACCGAGGAGATCCCCTGACATGTTGGTAGGTCCAACATTGTCAACATTTATGGTGATAGAAAGAGGTCTATATGACAATTTAAGTACTCACATCCTATTTTGAATCTTCACACATCTTTCATGGATATCATTAGACTCCTCCCTCCGTGATGTCTGTCTAATTCTGAACCTGTCGATAGCACAAGGGAGTTTTATGATCTCTTGTCAGAATTCACGTACAATGGTGAAGGCGAAGTGGCCTGGCATGAGTACTTACATGACTTCCTTGTATTATTTGAGGATGTAGATGAGTTCAATGAAGTCGAGGTCAGCTTGCTACTTTCACACATCCTTCACGAATCCCCACAACAATGGTGCCACAACTTGCCTCACAGTTGTGTTCACTCAAGTAGATCTATGATCTAATTGAATCTACTTTCCATAATTTTTATCCTGAACCTCTTGACAAAAAGTTGTTAAAACAACAGAAGAATCTGCATGAATCACTTATGGATTTTCGACAGTTCTTCCATGTACTTTAGTTTGAAGCTTCGAAAAACCAAATGAAATTCCAATATCTTTGGGATAGATTTGAATACTATCTTCACAAATCACTCTGTCCTAGGATGAAGTTGAAGTTCAACCCCCGCTCAACATACTTTGGTGATGGAGCTGCATAATTACAAGCATACACATTCGCTATCACAGGTGACTATCGACCTTCCCCTCATCAAATAGCTCCACCACCACATAGTGATGTGGGAGAACTTTCACACGTCTGTTCAACTATCATATCCTCCCAGCATCACTTCTCTCAATTTTCACACAGATTTGGTTGCGAAGCCCATGGGTTGTCACATGAATTTGTTAGTTCAACCTCCGTCTTCACGTTCTATTGATCCTCTGAATTGCACGATCTTGTGTTCTTCTATTCCAAACTCTACACCTGTTGTGAATGAGGATCAAGCCATAGATGGAGTTGGTGTTGCACAACCAACCTGCACTATCATTTATGATCAATATGATTGGGAACCTGAACATCAACCTGCAATGAAGGATGATCTCCTTTTGTTCATGCCTCCTCTGCTTTTTTTCTAACATCTTTGGTGACTCTGCTATCTTTGATTTTCCTTGCTTAAATTCATCCACAGATGCATCCATTATCGATCATTTGCATAACACACCCAATGTCAGTCCATCATTTGACAGTGGAGAGGACAAATTATTCATTGAAAATCGATTTAATTTTTCATCTACTTTTTTTGGAAATGCATAGGGTGAACAATTTTTCTTCTTATCTACCCCTCTATTTGATTTATCTGATCATGAGGATGATGATTAAATCATTGATTTTTTTGGTCGTATTTGTCATGATCCATTTACTCTTGTATTCTATCATGATGTTGATTCTATCGTTGTTGATCTTTCGAAGCCACCTGTTTATGATGATCTATCTGTTGACAAAGTTGAAAGCCCACAGATTGTCGAGGCACTTTAGCCTGAGATGATGGTTATGGTAGGCCCTCACTGTCCTGAGGTTGGTTTCACATTATATCAGCAAATTGTTGAAACACAAAAGGCTCATCATCACTCATTTGTGTGCATTGAAGATCAATCTCACACACAAATTTTGCTTCCTCCACTCGAACTACATGATCCCATCGCTCATGCACTGGAGGAATCTTACATAGCAAGCACACTTGCATGACGCAAGTTGTCTATGTTTCTCACATTTTCTTGCATGTCATAGTTAAGAGAGTGCATATGCTTAACATTTGCATGCAATGTAGCACAACACCATGACAAGTCCATAGAATGCATGTCATGCACTTTCAGTTTTTTCTTTTTTGTGGACGGATTTAAACTCAGAGTATGTTTGTCTTAATTTTGATATCTTTCATGGTTTTTGCTTCACCTCACTGTGCTCTTCATGAACCATGCCTTCACCAACATGGGTTGACCAATGCACCGATGGCTACATTGGAAATATTAGTTCACGTGATCAGACCCATGTGCCGTTAGCTTAGGAGTAGGAGTAGTGTTTGCTCTCATCTTGTTTTCTTGCATGCATGTTTGCTTTCTTGCTTTGTCGTTTGTTCGTGTGCCTTCTTGCTTTGCTTACTTTCTTTTCTTTCACACTTACTTCTACTATTTTTTTTTTGTTTGTTTGCTTCTTTACGCCTGTAGGTTAGTTTCACATGAAACCATGCATAATTCTTGAAACAAGCAGGGTAAAGTATGAGAGGACTTGTACAACTATCAATACATGGTTATCTATTTTCTTGTCTCTTTATGTAGAACTTGTTGGCTTAAGTCAATGATACACCAATGGAAAATACATTCTGTTCAAAGTGAACCTTCATGAAAACACAACACTTGCATGCTAACTAGTATCACCTACTCTATTTGGTTGTTTTTGGATTAACCCTTGACAGTTCGGTCAAGTAGAGTAAGGTGAGGATGAAAACCTTAAAAATTATGTCAAAGGTATATAAAAAATAATTCTCTGAAGGAACAACCTCTTATGCTCTCCATAAGTCAGGATCCTTCTTCTGCCTTTGAAATGAATAAGTGTTATCCATAGTTATGAAAAATGCAAATGTCAAAATTTTTGAAAAGATGAAAAATGAATAGGGAGAAAGAAGAGAAAGGCTTCATGCATAGAAAGATGATGCAACTAATTCTGTCTGTGTACTAATTAGGCTCACTGGCAGTGGAGCGATGCATGTGTTCCTGCGTGACTCTGCCAGGGTACTGTCCATGCCTGTTGGTAGTGGAGCAACACTAGATATGAAACTTAAACTTTGACTATCATATTGCTTATGTACCAATATACCCCTCATCCCCAATTGAAATAACTATGTTGACTTGGGTTGGAATGTGTGCTAACTGACCAAGAGCATGGTAGGTGCTAGATATTTCAATCAGGCTAGTGCGGAAACCAATATGATCAGAGAACTAAACAATACTTCTGGAGGAGTTAGACTTTATTTTCACGAAACAAGGTTCATTCATAGAGATAGAGTTCTACCAGTGTGTTGCCAAGTGTTGTAGCGGCTACAACCACCCTCCAAAATTTCTCCTTAGCTTCTTTTTGGAGCCTCCCTACCAACCATTTTTAGCAACATGTCTTGCACTGTCCAAGTATATAAGCTTCTATTGAGTTTTAGTGGCTTACTGCCCTGTGTTGGACAACTTGTTTGCCTCCCACCTGCAGGTTGAAAATCTAGACTTAGTCAATTTTTTGGCTGAGGTACTCACCCAAAAAACTGTGCAATTATGGAGGGGAACCAGAGTTCCCTCCAGAAATTGCACAATCTAGCTGGGCTACCAACCGGGCTCTAGAAATGCGTAATCCAGCCAGGCATACTTCCCTTTGAAAATTGCCCAATCTAGCCCAGCACTTGTCTTCAGGTAAGAAATTTCACAATTTTGACTAACAGCCAAGGCTTCAATCCAGAAATTTCATAATGCAAGAGGGACAACCAGTCTTTCTCAGCCTAGAAACTATGCAAATTTCATCCCCAGGCTTGCATACTATTGCATGTGCTTTTAGGTTGACTAGTTTCCCATAGGACTGAGAAATATTGATTTTCATGCATGGGTTGCTTTTCTCGAAAAAGAAAAAAAGAGAAAACATCCTTATATTTTAGGGATCTATTTTTAGCAACAAGAGGTTACATGCAAAGATCGTTTTAGAAACTTCCCACCAAGTTTTGTTTTTCTTAGATTTGTGGCATGTGCATCATAAGCCTCACCCTTATCAAACTTATTTATTCAATTCTATAGAGCTCATTCTTCACATCGATCTTGGAGCTCTAACATCTCACATCGCATCTAAGATTCTTTGGCACATCCAACTAAGCTTTTTCTGGGTAAGCCTAGTTTTCATTTCTTTTGCTAATTTTTTGTCACTTTTTGTATTTGGATTTGTGTGAATGTTGTTTGCTTGGTTTTTTTGAATGTCTATTATTGTTTTAATGTATGTTAGCTTGTAGAAGCATTGTTTCAATTTTTTCATTGCATCTCAATGTTGTTGCATGCATGATATTGTTTCTACACTAACGGTCGTCGTTGTAGTGACTCGCTTCATACACATGCTTGTTTTTCCATTTTCTAAATCATGCACTCACTATTTGCATGCATGATCATTCAATCTTGTTTGCACTTAGCTTTACCATGCATTCAAAACTTTTCATGTTTTCAATTGCCCGTTGGTGGGTCTGGGTTGCCTTGGCCCAAACCTTACCTTGCCTGGCTAGTAATGCATATTTTTGGTGAGCTCTAGTATTGCATCAATGATGCTACAACTCCTGGGACTCCCTTTTTTACTTTTATCAACCCGGTTGTTCGTAACAAACTTGGAAGCGACGGTGCTATATGCACAAGTACTAGCTCTTGCCACAGGCTGTCACTTGATCAGCTAGCACAAGTTCCCTAGGAGCTTAAGCCAACTTCTATGAGCTCTTAGAATAATCTTTTAACTGTGATGGATGAAACTTAACTCAAAAGAGGCTAGTCTAGTTGCAGAAAGAAGCTGAAAGCTAAAAAGAAATGCAAACCCTAGCAAACCCTAGTTTTACCGACTAACCCTACTGATGCAAGAAAAGAGATGAAAGCAATGGAAATGGATGCCATTGAATATAGGAAAGGTAAAATGAACATGACTAAGCTAATTCTGAAGGAAAATATGGAAAAAACATATTTTTTCATTTTTGAGTAATTTTGCATAATTATTATGCATGTGCTTTAACGATTTTTGACTGTGTAGAGGTTGATTGGCAAAAGGAAATGGAGTGGGTGCTTGCAGGAGGTTGGGAAGGTGAGAAGAGAGCCTAAGGGGTCCCTAGCACCCTTCTAGAGCATTTCACAGTGATCAGATCTCAAAAAATGGCTTACATGAACTTCTACAGGAAGTCTGCAAGGGTTTTAGAAGATGTTTTACAGGAAGTTCTACAGGAAGAGCCGAAAGAGGATTTTAGAGGGTTGATGGTGGAAAAACGGTGGGAAAGTGGAAATGGAGGATGGATGAGGATGAAAAGAGGTCTAGGACTTGGTAAATGAGGATAAGGAGTGATGAAGGTTGTTGGATTTGTTCAAGGATGGAGGGAGCAATGCTGCACGAGAATGTAGAAATTAGGGCAAATTGGAAAAGTGTGGCAAATGAAGAGAAGGAATATTGGATTAGGGGTTGGATAAGGTTGTATTATGGAGGAGGGATAGGTAGGGATGTGTTACAGGTGCTCTGCACACTATTTTCCAAAACTGATCGAACAAAGACTAGAAAAACCAGAGATCTATCTATTTTGACCTAATCTGACCTAAAAACCAGAAACATGATGAACAAAAGTTTATAGATAGGGAATCATGCATGATAACAATGGAAAATAAGTAAGAATAGATCTAAACATGCAAGTACAACTGGTAGCAACGTTTCCAAACTAAAAATATAACACTAGCAATTGCATGGAAAGGCAAAAACAGTGTTTTTGTGGCAGCAAGTATTCCTTAGTCTCAGCTCATGGTACCAAGGAGGGAGAGATGAGATAAAGGATTACTTGATGGCATTTTTTTAGATATTTTCTATTGCCAAACTGTCAAATCAACCTAAAGCATGAAAAGCTATTTTAATCATCAAAAACAACCTAAGTAACAAAGCAAGATCTTAACCTAGATAACAGAAATTATTCTATGAATGGAAAGAAAACACATAAAAGTACAGAAAGGAAGTACTAGCGCTTGGGTTGGGCCCAACCCCAAGAGCTACAGCCTCCTAAGGAAGCTCAGAGCTGGTGCAAAGTGAAATTTATCTCCATTACTCAAAATATAATCATGTCACAAAACTGTTTACGGCAAGAGCTCGAAAATGAGTTGAAATGCAGAGCTGCACTAAAGTGCGAAAAACAATTGTTCAATATCCAAATTACCAAGGCTTGAAGCCTTCCTAATTATGAACCATGAGGACTCCCAACAGTCCTCCTTAACTTTAGGAGCTTGGCTGCTCAAATTGTAGTTAATCAACCACTTCAAAAAATCTGCTCGGCTGCCCCTTGAAATCATCTTTGGTGGGTTGTTGAACTTCGAGCTGATGGTGGAGAACTCGAGGAAGGGGTCATTTAGTGTAGAAGACACCCTTCCTACAATTCCTCAGCCTTGTTCCTTCGTATTGGGTTGTCAACTTGCTCATAAATGCTTGAACTTTTTCCAAAAGATGTCCAAAAAATTGCAATAAGCATGTATTAGACTTTGTGGTCAAGTGGCTATTCTCATTCATTCAATTAACATAAATATATTCAAAAGAATGCATAAAACTATGAAGAATGGGGGATTAATCGAGAATAATAGGCAAAATGAGCCCAATAAGTTACCCATTTTTGGGGCTCATCATCACCCCCCTCCTTAATGTGTTGCTCATCCTCTAAGCAACTAATCCAGCTCATCATCTTTGATTACTTTGACTACCTCTCTAACATCCCAGGCTTCCAAGGTGATTTCCTCTTCTCGGTCATGAAACCCTGCTTTTCTCTCTACCTCCTCCCATTGCCTGTGTTCTTCTTCTTCTTTCACCCTTGCTGGCAGTCCCAAAAGCAATGGAGGACTGAACTTTAGGCCAATCCAGTTGGCCTTCAGATTTTTCATTGACTGTTTTTAAAGTGGTACTCTGGCCAAAGCCTCCCGCATCCTTGTTGGGGAGTGGTACTCTCTTATTTTCAGGTTGTGGGACAATGTGTTCCATCTCCTTGTGCAAGCATGAATGCAATTATCACCCAATAGTCTTTCCATGTCCTCAAAGTGAGCAATGGCCTGAGCTTGTATTTTAATGTAATCTGGGAGAACTTGAGGGTTGTTGACCAAGTACTGGTGGGCATACACTAAAGCTGAGGGATTTTCTAGTTCTGCTCTGATCATGAGTGGCTCACTTAGCTCCTTGTCCATAACTTTATGAATTTCTTCTGCCCTCCTTTCCTCATGGTTTAACCAAGAGGCCATGGCCATTAGTTGCACATCTCCCAATGCTGCATTGGGGTCCCATAGATTCATGTTTGGAAGTGAGAAGTTGTGTAAATAGAATTCTTCTAACTTGGCCTTATCTTCAGCTGAGCTACTATCACACAAATACATGAACTGATTGTAATTCTAGAATGGAATGGTGCCCCTTTGGGCCAATGTGTTAATTTGAAATTGCAACCATTGATATTTAAGATATAATGCATATGACTTAGCACGTTGCCTACATTGGAAGGCTTCTACTGCCCAGCTGACCATGCAGGCCATTTGGGCTTCTTTCTCTTGAACCTGTTGTTTTAAACCCTGTATTTCTTCTAGTGCTTGTGACTGCTTTTCCTGTAGCAGTTTTGTCAGCATCTCAACATTAGTTGGTAGCTTTTCCTCTCTCTGTTGTTCCTTGGTTGTTTCCATGTCTGTTGGAGGTCCTTCTTGTTGCTGCTGCTCTCCCACAATGGACGGCCTATCTTCCTTATGACCTTCCTGTAGCTGCAACTGCTTTCTCAGCAGCTCATTCTCTTCTTTTAATTTGGCTTTCTGACTACTTTCCATGTGCTTCACCATGGAAAACTCTTTTCTTGATTCTTTTAGTTGTTCCTCCAGGCGGCCTATGTCTGCAACACCCTTGGATTTGGCAATCTTCATCCAAGTGTGAGTCGTAACCCGCTCTTGTTCCAATGCAAAGAAAAGTGGTACAACAAACTTCTGTGGGATGATCTTCCCACCTTCTAACAGGTTGTAATATGAGCCCAAGCTAGGTTGAGGGCTTGGCTCCAGTATCTCATCGGTCTTTTATTCTCCCTATGATTGTTTGGCTGCCTTCTCCTCCAATTTCTCAATCTCTTTTAACTTCGCTAGAGTTTCCTGTAGAGATGTTTCAGATTCCTGTAAATCTATTTTTGAGTCCATCGTCCTAATTCTTTCTCTCCAGGTGGAGGTTTTTGGGCTTCCTTTTTCATAGGTGATAGATCTCTTTGAAGGAGACTCTTCTTTCCGTTTAGTGGTTGTGTCCCCAATGACAATTGGTTCCTTTGATTGTGGCTGGGGTTTGCCCACTTTGATCCTTGTGCTTCTCCTAGCTTTAAACTACATGGAGGTTTGCCTCTTTCCCTTTCCTCTTTGTTTTGCAGGTGCTCTTAACATAGGAAGCACAGTTGCTACCTCCCTTGCCAACGTCTCCAAGGATTTCTCTTCTTGTTGGTCTTTTTCTTCGCTTCCTGCAGAAATATCTATGTCCACTGTTTCTATCTGTGTGACTGATATCTCAGGGTGTGGCTTTCCCTTTTCCTTTTGGGTGCCTACTTTGGCTGTTGTAGCCTTCATTTGGGCTTTCTCGGCCTTTTCCTTTCTACTCTTTATCCTCTTTTCCCTTGCTATTTTTGTTATTGTTTCTTCCTCTATTTTATGCTCAGCAGTCTTGCCAATTTCTTTCTGTTCTTTCTGTGCTTCCTCTATTTTGCTCTTTTCTTAAATGTCCTGTGTTCCCTCATCATTGTTTTTCTCAATTTATTCAGTCTGCTCCCCCTCCTCGCTGCTATATGGGGTGATGTTTTCAGCCAAAGTTCTAATGTCATCATCCCTCGACATGTTTATGAAGATTTCCTAAGATATGGGGATAGTATAGGTGTGTAGAGAATCTTCCACCAACAGCTTTATGAGCCCATGGTGGGCCAACTGATCTGGGATCCCTTCATTTAGCTTTGTACCACATTCAATTAAAGACTGAAGGAGGAAATATGGGATGCTCATTTTCTTGGTTGGAGGCAAGTCAATCCCATGCCTTAATTCACATAACAACTTGAAATGACATCCATAGATGATGCTAAGCCTCCCTTCACATGTGATGCACTTCATAATTTGATAACTAACTTCACACCAAAGAGGAGGCAAGCTTGTCCTTCTAACTCTATTTTTGTCTTCTACAGGATGCTCCTCGGGCAGAAAAAATGTTTTCTTAGCAACTTGGCCCAAGGATCTCTCTTCTTTGCTCCAAGGGAGCCCAAATGGTAGACCAGTAATTCTACTGATGAGCTCAGGGGTGAGTTCTAGGGTCAAACCCCTAAAACTAATTGTGGCATGTGTCTTTGAATGCAGTGTCAGGGACATTAAAACCTCTTCATTTATATCCTCATCATGACCTTGAATTTTGTCAAAAAAGGATATCCAATTTGCTCGGGTGAAAAGGTCCACCACCTCAGGGTGCTTATGCAACTTGCAAGAGTCTGAGGGTTCTTTCCTTGTGAATCCGCCTGGCATGGTGTTGAGTGCTCTTTTTATATTTTAACCAGAAGAGAAAATGTTTAGGAAAACAAACAGTCAATCACTGGAACAGAGGATAGTTGAATTCGGTTTCTTCTGAACCCCAGAAGAATTTCTCGTGTGCTCCTTATAATATCAAATAGCAATAATTCCCTTGTTTTAAGACTATTGTCACCCAGAATTTAATTGTCTGTTTATGAAAAGAAGAATTTTTCTTTTATAGAACAGAGCATAAGGACATAGGTTCTCTTCTCATCACATAGATAGATATGTAAATTCAGTTTTTTTTCACACACACAGGGTGTCCTCTACTACTGCAGATATCTTCCTTACAGGAGAATTTAAAAATGATGAGGAGATTTCAGAATGTAGAGGAAGAACTGGGTAAACTTAGTGAAATATTCGGGCAAACTTTCACGTTTTTTTTCTCAATGCACAGGCAGAATTTTACTCTCGTTTTTCAAATTGATGCCATTCAATTCACCACCTTGTACAAACAAATCATGCATAGAGAAGTTTTTTTTGAGCCTACCTCATTTGGAACTTCAAATTCAATGAAAATTCCGGGTTTTCCTTCTGCAGAGTTGTTCTCTGCATTTCCTGTAGAACCCTTCCTGTAGAAAGCTCCTTGTTCCTGTAGAATGAATTTGTGCTTCTGATATAGCCCAATAGGCGAGAGATTTTCGAAAACAAGCAGAAAAACTGGTGGAGGATGACTGGTTAACTGTTCTAGAAGTGGTGGATACGTACTCCAGTCGAGAACATCATGAGTGTAGAATGAACAAAGGGTGGTGCATGTTTTGACTGAGCATCTTTTAATTGCGGCGTGATTTGTGGTGAGGGGATGAGGTGGCCGGACCAGAACATTGATCTGACGTCACAACCATAATGTGTCTGCATTTTTCTGACTGCCATCACCTCCTCTCTCCCATTATCCACTGCCACCACTACCAGTCCTGACAATTTCTCCCTGAATGTGTTAGGTTCCTATACCAATAGGTTTCATCTTTCATGATTGATAGTGGAAGGGCTAAATATGTGCATCATTACAGGTTGCAAAGGTTCCATATTTTGTGTACATACTATGAAAATTAAAAAATGAAAAGAGGGTATGCCTTA
>APFE031060840.1:69359-81909 GCA_000404065.3 Pinus taeda | reverse complement strand
TTAAAGAAATTTTTCAACTGAGGAGGTAACCCCTTCTCCTTTTTAATAGTATTTTTATAGTTTGTAGCAAAATTAGAAAATAAAACTGTAAGGCATTTTCTATTTGACCTTTTCTGTATTCAAAGAGTTTCTCGAAAACAAGCAATGCGATATTTACTTTTAATAAACAGAAGTATTAAACAAAAGGAATAATTTCTAGGAAATTAGTTATAATTGCATTCTGAAACTACAATACAATCCTAGTGAACTCCTCTTGAAGTATATAAATCTTGTAAACCTTTTTAGATTTTTCAAATTGGTTATAAAAGGTTATCAATATTAAAATAGAAGCTAATCCAAGTTCAACATCTCAAACTCTTACCTTGTCATCCATCCTACCTTAAGGAGGAAAATTGTCTATCCTATTTTACCTAAGTTCATGATTATTCACGATGTAATTCCAAGAATACTAGATATAAAAGTTAAGAGGTCTTATTACAAGCCTACATACCATGTTCATAGGGAAATAGTTTAGCCGACATTACCAACACTGCATACCAAAACAAGGTAATGGCTTCTATTGTAAGACAAGGGGTCTCATCACGAGCCAGCTTGTTCGGTTAGATTACTACCAGTGAATGGCATTGTCAATTAACTGGCTACCACACCAGGGCAATGACTTTTTATCTTATAAAATAACAGAAAAAGAAAAGAAATGCAAAATGTGAAAAAAAAAAAAAAACATATTTTGAGTTCATTCTGTTAATCATGCTCTGAAGTGAATAGGACAATAGACAATGATATGGTTAAAAGGTATCCCTACCGAGACTATGGACGTTTGCTGGCAGCAGAGACTCTACCTATGGAAAAAGAGTTAATTTTAATAGTTGAGTTGGAAAGTTTCCTGTTTTATCAATATCAACCAATAAATGCCAATTTAATAATCTGGAATGTATCTATTTTTAACAAGAGAGGAAATTAGCAAAGAAAGTTTTGTTTTCTTTAGAATACAATAATACCTAGTTATATTAGAATTTTCCCTTTTGAATAAAATTTCTATTTTGAAAAAAGTTTAAGTATTTCTATACTTTTCAGAGATAACTGTTTCTTCCAGCGAATCGCCAATTGTTGTGCCATACAACAACCCCCCATTTCATATCATTGAAATTCCAAAATTATAATGTGAAATGGGTCCCTTTTGATTTTTTGTTTTAAATTGGTATCAATTTAAAGTTCTATTTGAAAAAAGGTTCGAATAAAAGAAAAAATTATTAAAAGGCCTTTTTAATAAAACCAATCGATAAACCCCAACATAAAACGATTTATCTTTATCATTGCGATAAAGCGATCGCAAGATTGCATATCGCAATGACAAAGAAATCTCAACTTAAGGGACATCTTGGTTTTTGCCGATGTGAAATCGCAATCAGATATCAGCAAAGCATAAAGTAACATGAGTAACGACCCTTGCTTTGATGCGATGCGAAATCGGCAATCGGAAATCGGTGATAACACTTATAGTGCAAAGAAGCTCCCCCTCACCCGATGCGATGCGATATTGCTATCGGCGATTGGCGACTTACCATGCCCTCATCCTAAGCGACCCTACCAGCCATGCCTGACGCAATGCGATATCGCTATCGGCGATCAGGGATTCCAAACAAAATCAATGCAATAACTTAGCATTTCCCCGATGCTCGATTGCGTAAAGGGTAAAAAAGCGCAGCTTTCAAAGTAACAGTCATAAAGGCAGTTTAATATGATTTATTGGTAATTAAGGTCATATCCTTTGGAAAGCCGCTCATCCGTGTTCAAACTGCCAAATCACCCAAAGCATGCTTCAAATAAATCATTCGGCCATTAATCGAAGCAACTGGAATTAATGAGGTTGACAGGCCGTAACGACCATTTAATGAGAATAACAGGCTTGAGATCTATCCACGGATTTGATCCTAAGGCCACCTTAAGTGGATTGATCACTATGAATGCACCTAGATATATATATTTCATTTGGTTCAATTCATGTTATTGTTGCCTGTGTTATGCCTATCTTTCACTCTGTGCAGAATTCTTCCATAGAAATAGAAGAAAGTGGAGCGGGAAAGAAATCCAAGAAGACTACAATGCCTACTGCTCCGCCAGCCGCTGGGCAAGCTGTCACTGATCCAAGTGGAAAGAACAAAGGGCTTATATCAGATACAACATGCTTAGGACTCACCAGGACCACTTGGCAAGGGACTTATAATTTGATTGAAGCAGAAGGGCCAAAGGTGACCGGAATAGAAATTTCATGTGATAATACCAGCAAATCTGATGCCAATTTAAAAGACTTGGCCGACTCCTTTCTACACAGAATAGCGTCTCGGGAGCAAATTCTGCCTTACATGGATGTGGTAAGGTTGGCAATCTAAGAGCTCCCAATTATCAATAGATTGTTTAGCACTGCGGACGGGAGGATTTTCGGTTCTTTTCGAGCCGAAGATCTAAGGCTAATATATCACTTACCAACAGAAGAGAAGAAATATAATGCTGCATTTCTGGAGAAATTTCGAGCAGAGAACGAGACCGAGTCCGATCCAATTCGAGGCTAGAGACAGAATCCAGCAAAACACAAGCATGGAACCTCGGGTAAGTATTCAGTTGACTCCCTGTGTTCTCCTTACTGTTATGCTGGAATTATGATGTGTAGGCTATGGGGATTGCATGACTCTGCCAATTTTACTATAGAAATGGTTCCCCTAATGGAGGCAGCATGTAGTGCAGAAATTATGGATTGGGCAGTCATATTATCCGACAAGTTAGCCAAAGCCATCCTCAATTTGAGGTCTGACTATCGTGTCACAGATAGGGTTATTCCGCCATTTTATTACAGTGCCTATGTAATGGATGTGTTGTGTTTTAATTCTGAGTTTCCTGTGCTGGGATGGAGGTGGACGTCGCAAGACCCCACACCCATTCACATATATTATCAAAAATTATGGAAGACTAGTTATAAGCACCACCTATACCAAATCTGCAACGGTTTTATGTTGCCAATTCATTATTCCATTTTTAATAAGCCTGCCCCGAAGATTTCTGAGCAAGCAGGGGTAGATTTGACTGCAGTAGCAAGTTGGTTTGGGGAGGAGAAATTCACCTACATCAGAGTTTTTGGCAGTCAGGTTAGGTCGCATGTGCTACCACTTTACATCCCCACTAAGCTACTTGCCAGGGAAGTAGCTTATCAAATCAATGCTGAGGGGGTTACCCAGACCCTGAAAAGAGCTAAAAAACATGTTTGGCCCTCTTTTCCATTATGAATTGGAATTTATACCCTGCATGACATCAAGAATGCAGAGAAAGAAGCTGGGAAAATGAATTTTCTTACTCTGGCTACTCTACCAAGCAAGCAGTATGATCCAAGGAAGATCGCTTACAATGCGCTCGACCAGGCCAAATTGGCCAAGGTCGAGCACAAAGAAGACAAGTTCGAAGATTTGTTTACATCGGACGAATCACTGTATCAAGTCAAGTTGCTTGCCAGAAATGTGTATAATGATAAAGGGCTAGTCGAATTTAACAGAATTAGAGAACAGAGGTTGCAAACTCTACCTCTAGACTTGTTAGCGACTGTTCCGACAACAAGCAGGTAAAGTGAGTCTGAGCAGCGAGATAATATGCCACCTCCTACTACATCAAAGCAGCAGGAGGAAGTGCATAGCCAGAGGCAGGAGGTGACCGAGGAAAATGTGCAGCGACAAGAAGAAACCCAGGCGAAGACCCAAGAAGAGAGCAGCTCTAAGAATAATAATGATATATTAGTTGATCCGAATTTGCTCCAACAATGGAAGCAATTCAGTACAATTATCGATAACCTAGAGTGCTTGAAAGATGATGAGGTTTCTAAAGAAGGTGATACACAGGAAGCGACATCGAAACCGGTTTCAGGCAAAACCAGTGGCCTACCCAAAACAAAAGAACCAGAGATAATTCCTAAAGATCTAACAGGAGAGATCGTTTTGCAAATTGAAGAGATTCCCCCTTTCGATGTATTTTATAGCCCTAAGCATAAAGCTGTTGTAAAGCGACAGAGGAAAAGGAGAAGAGTTGATCAACCTTCCCCATTCCCTGAATTAACAGTAACGAGTAATGTTGTATGGAAAGAGGAATTCGACCCCTCCGATGACTTAACCAAGTTATCGCAATTCGCTGGAGCATATTCAGCGGCAACCATTGATAAAGCATTAGAGGTAAGCAGTTTATTAAAGACCAAGGACCAAGACATCTCTTCGCTACAGGTGAGACTATCAGAAGTTCAGCAGAAGGCAAAGCAGGTGGAGAAAGAATTGCTAGTGCAACAACAGAACAATAATCAGCTGACCAAGCAATTAGAAGAGAAAAAGCATAGAATTGATGAAGGCGCAATCCAAAGGCAAAAGGAGCTATCGGCGGCACTGGAGCAGTTAAGAATATCAACTGAGGGAACAATGAAAGCAAAAGATGAGAAAATCGCTCAATTGACCACTCAAATTGAGAAAATGAAAAAGCTCCCTCAGATAGATGAATTCAAAGCAGAAGCGCTCCAGTTAAATAAGGAATTGATTAATCAGGTTAAGCTACTATGTCAATAGATTACATAACCAGAACCATTGTGCGAGTTGGTAGCATCCATAAGCGATAAGGTAGAAAAAGCAAGGACCGATTTGGATCAGGCCGAAGAAACACTAACAAATTTTATAGAATGGCAGGATTCCGATATAGGTCGGGAAACTAATCTACCAAGAATTCTGGAATCGCACAAAGAGATATTATTCACAGAATGTCAATCGCAACTAATGAAGGCAGAAATAGCAATTTCCAGATGCAAAAGAATCAGTGGAAATTTGGTTGAATTAGTAAATAATACACTTTATTTATCTAATATAATTTCCCAATGCACTCCACGTCAATTAATAGTGGCAAATATGTTGGAGCACTCATGCTATCCGGACCTGGAGAAAAACGCAAGATTGATCGTTGGAATTAACAGCTTGACATGGGATGCTTATTGGTTCTTCTTAATCAAGCCATACAGCGAAAGAGCCACCTTGAAGTGTCTAACAGATGCTGTCGGGTATATTATACCCGACATTCAGGATGCCACCTTCGTCGCCCAATTCAGTTTGCGCCTCAACAAACTGCCAGAAGTAGAACCAATGCTTGCAACACGCCAGCTTAAGTTTAAGGGCAAACAACCTGAGGCATGACTCACTTCGTCGACTTCCAGATCGCCCCTGAGAGATAGACCACATTTAGTAATACCAATTTAGTAGGATTTTGTTTCATAGATTTTTTTAGCTTAGTAGTATTTATAGACCCTTTCATGTATTTAGAAAGGGTTGTAAAGTTTTGTATATGAATTAAACCCTAAAGTTGCACTATTGTACTTCAGGGATATTCTTTTATGAAACTTGAACAATTATTCTGAATTTAATGAGGAAGGATTTTATACAAATGTGCACTATTGTCATTGTTTGAAAGCATTTCTGTGTTGAAGAAGGAATTTTGAATAGCGATTGGTATTTTGGATTGATCTGCAGCTCACATGGTACTATTATCTGCGTCTGTACTCATTTTTGTTATATAAATTGTTGTTTAAATCTCTCTTGCTATTATCGCTTATATGTATGTGTTTTTCATAGCATTCCTTATGCATTCCACTATTGGTTGTTTATCGCATGCTTCCCTTTCAATCGTATATATGTATCGATGATATAAACAGTGAATGCAGTAATTTGTATTTATCGCTTCATTGTGACTACTCATATGAAGTAATCTTTGAATAATTGAATGTCTCTTATTTATTTTACAGAGTCATCTATATGCCTGTTAGATAGATAAAGATTATTTAACGCTGCATTCTGAATGATAGTTTCCCTATTTTCGTCAATAGAATAAGCTAGTCGCCTATCACTTAAGCAAACTATTCATCACCCATCCATCCCTTTTATTTCATTATCGAGAAATTGGTCCCGTTATCTCCAGTCGGAGCCACCATTCCAAACGGAAAAGGAGTTTTACTAAGGTCCGGACCGGGTGGTTATCCCCCAATCTTGTGGTAGTGATTTCCGAGGCCTCAACAGGCTAGAAACTATGCTAGATTTCTTTTTCTTTGGAATAGTGTTGTTGTCAATTTGGTTGTTTATGATAAAAGGAAATCTAACAAGTGTTAGATTTCCATCACTTTTGCAATGTTATTGGAAATGTTGTGCTTGTGTTTGGGCTAGAAGTTGTGTTAGATTTCTTTTGCTATGCAATGTTGTTGTTTTCAATTTGGTTGTTTATTATAGAAGGAAATATAACACGTGTTAGATCTCTTTCACCTTGGTAATGTGATTTTGTTTGTGTTAGAAGGAAATATAGCATGCACTAGATTTCATCTGACATAAAATATTGTTATTGGTAGTATGCTTGTATTTATGCTACATGTAAAGCTAGCATGCGTTAAATTTATTTTACCTTGCGACATTGTTATTGGAAATGTGATTGTGTTTGTGATAGAAGTTGTTGGATTTTGTTGGCTTTTGTTTGCCCTACAAAGTTATTGTTGCCAATGTTCTTTTGTTTGTGCTAGAAGTAAATCAAGTGTATGCTAGATATCTTCTACATTGCAATGTTATTTTTGGTAATGTGATTGTGTTTGTGCTACAATAAACTCTAGAATGTGTAAGATTTCTTTTACTTTGAAATCTTTTTGTGAGTAATATGCTTCTATTTATGTTAGAAGAAAATTTAGCATGTGGTGGATTTCCTTCGCCTTAGAATATTGTTATTGGCAATGTGATTGTGTTTGTGCTAGAAGGAAATCTAGCATGTGCTAGATTTATTTGACCATGTAATGTTGCTTCTAGCAATATGCTTATGTTTGTAGTAGAAGGAATGATATTGATTCTTAGCTTTCATTTGAGGAAACAATGTTTCATTACATACAGCATGACTACCATAATATTTTTATTTTTGCATTTATATTACTTTTTCGGAAGTTGTGTGTTTTTGGGGAAATATAAAGTCACACTTTACACGGTTCATTCTTTTAATTACAAGTTACAATGTAATTCTTCTTACAGAATTGATGCAAGCTACAATGGAAAATATAATTTTTGCAAAAGGTGACTATGTTGATCTCCTTATTAATGATCAAGTCATTGGGCTAGCAAGGGTTGAATTTGCAGAGTCTGGAACTTATTATGTTGGAAAAACGGTTAATGTTGGTTATGTTGCAATTTTGATAATTGATCTCATTCAACCACATTTGATTGATGATGATGTTAATGAAAGGGACATACGTCCATGGAAGATTGTGGATTTGAGACACCACATAGGTAAATCAAAATATTGAAGCATGTGTTATATATTATTGATACTATAATAAATGTTATTTTTTTGAGTAAATAATAACATTATTTACATTTGTTTATAGGTACAAATGTTTCTTCTACATTTTCTATTGGAGACAAGGTAAATCTTCTACAACATGGAGTGAAGGTGGGCGAGGGCTCCATATTCAATACAGAGCTTGGGCATAAAGTGCATGGAAATATGGTAAAGAAAGGATGCATAGTGGTTAAAATTGAAAAGGTGTTAAAACATAATGCTCCTCTACCACATCCAACAGGGTTTGAGCATACACTTGGGGGTGCATTAGAATCTTAAGAAATTTGGCCAAAATCAGATTTGGAGCCTCACTGTCATGATCATTCCATAAATATTACCCAAGATAGGGTTAAATTCATATGTGCATAGGTTTCTCTTACACATGAATGCATGGGAACAAGCATGTGCATTGCCAAAGGAATGCTAGTTCATGTCTGCGAGGATGACGTTGTTGAGGGTGAAACACTAGGTGAAATGGATTTTGGTGTTTTTCTAGAAGAGATAGATGGAAATTGTGAGATATGTAGAATTGGTGACAAGTCTATACATTGTTTGGTTAGATGGACAATAAATAAGTTGGTGGATAACAAAGGTGTGATATTAACGGTCAAGGAAAAGTTCAAGGAACCACCCAAAGAAATGATGATATGGAATGTTATAGAGGATGCAAATCCCTTAGACAATTGGGATGGGTACCTTTGCAATGAAAAAGATAGAAACTCAATTGATATGAATGTAACAAGGCCATATAAAAGGATTAAATGAGTTATGGCTACAAAAAAACTACAAAATGTGAAACTAAAATAGATGAAGAGAAATAAATTCGACTTTTGGCAGCAGATGTATGTTGTAGAAAAGATTGTCTTCAACATGTCAATAGGAAGGCCATTTCAAGTGTTAGAATGGGTATGAGACAAATAAATACAAATGGTATTAGAGAATTTGTCTTGAATTCACTCATGTCAAACACAGTGATGTCAAGCGGCCATGGCCTACCACCTATTGGTAGAAATGTAAATGACATGAGATTTATGGGAATATTATTTGTAAGAAAGCATGGTATAAGATTCATAAAATTCCTCAAAGCACATTCTATAACTACCAGCATTATTTCCAACATGGACAGATGAAAGCTATTCATGGTAACACCAACACATGCAAAGCACGAGCTCACATAGTAGCAGCTATAGAAATATTGCACAAAATTGTAATGGATAATTCAGATTTTTCACCAAATCAAACACGTCAAGTTGAAGAAGATGGAACAACTTCTCCTTTAAGACTGCTTCCTTCAACTTACACACAAAATTATTTGTTAAAAGAGATCAATGAGGCTCTTCAAAAGCTCAATTACCCATCAATATCACAACCAACAATGAGCAAGGTCTGGAATACTAAGTTTCGAGATGTGGCATTTTCAAAGAACACCAACTTCAGTAAATGCATCGAATGTATTGTGTTGAAAGCACAAATGAAGTCAGCAACTACAAAAGAGTTGGAAGAAAAGGCACGAGGTGGATTGACGAAACATAACAAGATTGTTATGTGTGGAAGATATTGCTACTATGCCCATACAGTTATGTCAGAGCAGTTTCCAAAGGAGTATTTAAGCATTATCCATGATAAAATGGAAAAAACAAAGACGTCAATCCCAAGGCTATGTGTCAAATCAAAATCTGTTGTAGGAACAAATTTGGGTTTGTCATTGACAGGTATGCTTACACATGGGCATAAGGCAAGAGGTTTTGGTCATTTCTCCTTACCATTTGTCCATATGGGATCACAATTTACTATTAAATCCCTTGCAAAGCGCTTAAGGGACCTTGAACACCCACAAATGGATATGTATGGTGATCTACTTTATGAAAGTGGAATTTCAAGAAACCCACTTATAAATGCATTACTTGACACCTCTATTTACCCAAAATGTCAAGGGTACAAGGATGATTTTATATCTCATGGAAGTTCAAAAATTCAAAATGTTGATTTTAAACCTCTTCCTCCACATCTGTTGTTACAGTTGGACAATGCAGCAAGTGATAATAAGAATCGCTATCTTTTCATGTTTCTATCACTTTTAACTGCACTTGGTGTCTTCAACACTATTGAGGTTGGGTTCTTGCCTGTGGGGCACACCCATGAAGACATAGATGGAACCTATGGAAGAATTTCTTCCAACCTAAAAAGTAAAGATATTTATTCTTTACCTGAAATGATGGATACATATCGCATGATTGAAGAAAATAGAGTGTTCCCACCTACACTTATTGACAAGGTCTATGACTTCAAAAGTTTCCTTAATGGATACATTAAGGAGGGAAAAAATGCACTAGTTGGACATCTTATTGTTAAATACTTCCAATTTCTTATACCCAATGATGTTCCAGTACTAAGGTATAAAGAATCAATTAGAGATACTGAGTGTTCAGAACCAGTTGAGTTATGGAATATAGATGATGAAGGTCGACCTATAATTCCCATAGGGAAGCCATCTTTCTTACCTTCCAAACAGAATGATGTCTATTTAAAAGAACTAAAGGAAGGGATAACATCATACATAAAAATGTGCAAAGACACTATTGGGAATGAGGATTCACCAATTGTTACAGAGGAATGGAAAAATAAAGTGGTGTATTGGGAAAAATTTCTTGATACATTAGATGGAATCTATAATGATCATAGAATAATAGATGCAAAGGATTCATCTTCTGAGGATTTCTGGCCCAAGACAAGGCACATTGTTGATGTTGATTGTAATGCACTCCAAGTAATCTCAAGTATTATGGATGGAGATTTTGATAATGTGATAGATGAACCAATATATGTTGGACCCAAATGCAAGAAGCCAAAGCTAACATTCAATCCGATGATTGATGTTGAGAAAGGAAAGATGTTGCTAGTTAGATCAGGAAATGAGGATGCTGGTGAGATGATTTGGATGGCAAATTCCATCTCAAATATCTTTAGGGATAATGAAAGTGAGAATCTTCATGTAAAGGTAGACTGGTGGAAGCTTGTGTTAGGGAAATACAATGGAAAATGTTTAGAGCAATATTGGGTACCAAATCCTGATGACAAAGAACTTGGCTCTATTTTAATTAATACCATAGTGTGGGCATGGATGCCAGAGAAAGAACATTGCAAGAAGACCAAGATAAATAAATATGGTGTAGAAGCCATTCTTGATCTACTTGAGCGAATATCTTAAGAGTAGGTTTATATGATACATAAATGTAATTTTTTTTTGGAGGATCTATTAATATACATTCAGACACACTTTCCCATATTTCTTGTATAAATATTCTCTTCATATTTTTTTTGAAGGAGTTTTATATGTTGGCATTATGATTCAGGTGTTGTCCTTGATGGCAACTCACTCAGAGGAATGATACAGGTGATGGCAACTCACTCAGAGGACAGATCACAGTGCAGCAGGTAAATAGAGAGATATACGCAGAAGAAAGTGTGTATATACGAGGGTTAGCGAAACAGAAGGAGCGTACTCTTATACACGCGGGTTAATAAGAGTAAAGGCGCGTACATGTTGGAAATCATGGTTTTGGTCCGTGGTATTTGGTCCATAGTATTTGGTCGAAAGTGACGACCCCAAGTATTGGGTTCATGGTATTGTTTCTACATGGTTTTGGACCACGGTATTGAGAGAAGCCTAACCTATATAAGGAGAAGATCATTAGGCAAAAATAAGTGAGCAAGGAATGAATGTCTGACGAAGTGCGAAGATCTAGTATTGCTGGTTATCGGTTTGTGCTGCTTGGATTGGGTTGAGATAACAACGAAGGTACAAGTAATTATCTTTAGATCTGTACGTGGGTTGTATGAGGGGAAAGCGCATATACACGCGGTTCTGGTATAGTAAAGTAGCGTATTCATTATGAGATTTGGTATTTCAGGTTGTTGTTGATTCTACTGGTTGTTGCAGAGTTCTAGGCTCTGGTTTGCGTTCTGTGTTTTGATGACAGGGTTTCAGTGATTCAGTATTGGGTGATTTAGAGATTTATGATGCAAGTATAAGTGGATGATTGTATTGCAGCAGTGATTGTTTTGTACTTATGGATCCAGTCTGAAAATTGATGAAACATGGTCCTTGAAGAAAAGAAGGTTGCAACCTTCTGTAGGTCAGCACCTACGTACTAGTATATCCGCTAGTACAAGAGCTAAGGGGGTTGTAGCTCCCTTCCAGAAGTAACTAGAAAACGAGAGAGGGTTGTAGCCCTCTGCAGGTTGTAGCCTACGTGCTGGTAAAGGACTGCACCAGTACATTGTAAATGAAGTTTTTTATTAAAGAAAGAAAGAGACGAATTGCAACAGGTGGTTTTCACCCACATTGGGTTTCCACCTTATATCATGGTGTTCATGTGTGCTTCTTATGTGTGATGTTCGGTATTGTTTTACTACACCTGTTTACTGTTAATGTGGTTAATAATGTTCTGATGCATTTACTGAAGATAAGCTAACTGAATCATAAGATTACTGCATATACGCTTGTTGCATTTAACACATTCGCGTATATACGCGTATATCCTTATCCGAAGTTGCGTATATGAATCTGAGTGTGAAAATGAAAAAGTATCTGATTTGATAATACTGATTCACCGCCCCCTCTCAGTATTATTTCCAACAATTGGTATCAGAGCGGGTCCTTTTGAAGAAGATTGATCGCTTGAAGGAAAAGATCCATCGGAATGGCTAATCTAGAAAAAGAGGCACATATCAGGCCACCAGTCTTTGATGGGAGCAACTTTACCCACTGGAAGATAAGAACCACAACATATCTACAAGCACTTGGAGCAAAAGTTTGGGGGATCATAGAAAGTGGATACAATTTCCCATCAGCAGTTCCTACAGATGCAGCCGAGAAAAATAAATATGAGCTCAATGCCAAAGCTGTTACTGTCTTATTGGGGAGTTTGACACAATCAGAATTTATGAAGATCATGCATTTCAAATCAGCTTAAGGAAATATGGGACAAAATCATTCTAAGCTATGAAGGAGATGAAAAGGTAAAAAGAGCAAAGCTTCAAACTCTTAGAATCCGGTATGAAAATCTTAAGATGCATAGTAATGAAAGCATAGCTAATTACTTCTTGCGTATGGATGAGATTGTAAATTGTATGAGGGATTTGGGTGAAGAATTTAAGGAAGTGGTCTTAGTTGAAA
>APFE031060840.1:57430-61099 GCA_000404065.3 Pinus taeda | reverse complement strand
ATAGTCTATTTTGCAAAGTCAAGAAATAATTTATTTTTGAATTTTTTTAATGCATGACTAGATTTATAATATCTTTACATTATTTTTTTCTCCAAAACGTTATCACATCTCATTCAGAAATATTTGATTTGTTTGGAATGTTTATAAATATATCTTTTGCTCTATTAAATATTTTGAATACATTGCGTTATGAAATTATCTATTGGTAATTTTGAATATATGTAATTTTGAATATATTTTGATATACGTAATTGTCTATTAGTAATTAGTTGGTGTTGAAGAAGTGAGATAATCTTATCATGAATTAATTTTCTCTTTGCAAAAAGATTGATTCTGCTCATCTATTTCATTTTATTTCTAGCTATCACAACTTTTTACAGCTAATTAATTCCTAATAGTGTCTTTCTAGGTATTGTTAAATATATCGTGAAAACTATTGTTTTAGGTATTATTAAATATATCTTGAAAACTATTTCTTCTAGTTATTATTAAATATATTTGATTGCAATGTAAGCCATCAAATGAGATTAGAAACTAATATCTACATTAAAATCAATACATCTAATAGAAAAAATCAAATATAATTGGAAATCAAAATAACAAATGAGAGTTATGATAGTTGATTTTCTGTTAGAAAAAAAAAATGTGCGGTGCGAAATCACGTTTGTTTCTCAATCACATTTGTTTTTCAACTAGTTTTAGTCATAGTTACCAAGTTCGGCAGTATCGGCCTGGAAAATTAGGAAATATGGCTATTCGGTTCAGTTCGGGTGAAAATTCGTTAATTCGAATTCGGTACGGGCATGTCAATAATAAATTTTAATATTATTATTTAGTAAAGAAAATTGATTTGAAAAGTTTTAATAACTTGTTAATTGTATATGAAAAATTATGGAATTTTAAAAAAAAATTGTAATATAAAAATTTAATATTTAAAATAGTTGAAATTTCTATATTAAAAAGTATATAAAGAGTAAATTGTATATTAGAAAATTTGTATTTATAAAAAACAATCAGTTTCATATTAAATTATGGGAGAAAATAGTAAGTTTATAGTTACTAAAATAATAAATTCATGTAACAAAGATTATTAAATTTCTATATATAAATATTTATAAGATATATAATTTCTATATAAAATGGAAATTTCTATATTAAAAAGTATATAAATAGTAAATTTCATATTAGAAAATTTGTGTTTGTGAAAAACCACGAGTGTCATATTGAAATATGGTAGAAAATAGTAAGTTTATAGTTACTAAAATAATAAATTCATGTAACAAAGATCATTAAATTCTTATTTATAAATATTTGTAAGATATATAATTTCTATATAAAATGGAAATTTCTATATTAAAAGGTATATAAAGTAAATTGTATATTAGAAAATTTGCATTTTTGAAAAACAATCAGTGTCATATTGAAATATGCTAGAAAATAGTAAGTTTATAGTTACTAAAATAATAAATTACAACAAAGATTAATAATTTCTTATTTATAAATATTTGTAAGATATATAATTTGGAATTTTTTCCATATTGAATTTTATACATATTTTTTTTCAAATTTGGTAACTATGTTTTGTACACTCCAAAATGGAAAACCATATGTGCTTCCCTGGCCTAAAATGAGTAGAATGTGCAACTTTTAACTAGAAGAACAAAATCATCTTTTGAAAGTGTGCTTTCAACTAGATCCACTTGGAATGAGTAGAATGTGAAGCGTTTAACTAGAAGAACAAAATCAACTTTTGAAAGTGTGCTTTCAACTAGATCCACTTGGAATGGCTAAATCTATGAGCATGAATTTAGATTTTAGTTATTGATTAATAATGAAATTATTTTTCATTTTTAAGAGAGATATTAAAATGTATGATTTGAAGTAATTACTCTTTTCTAAAAATAATATAGGTTTATGGTTTTTTTATAGAATTATATAATATTAAATATATTTATAGTATTTTCAATTGTTTTAGTTTATAAATAATTAGTAAATATAAAATTTATTTTTTAAATAATTAAAATTATAAGATCTATATTTCGAAATTTTTTCCGTTTTAAATTTTAAGTAGTCCAATTTTTTCCAAATCGAATTCGAATTCGAATTTCGTAATTATGCTATAAACTTATAGATGAAGAATTACAAGTTATTCGTTTTCCCAGATAACTTGGCACTTGTCTCAAAGTCTGAGAGCGATGAGAAACTGAAGGCTCATTTCTTACCAGACAACTTCTTGGGATTCTCCTTTCTTGTTTCTTAGGATTGAACGCAACAGCTGCTTCTGCAACAACCACCTGAATGTCAGACAGAGACAATGAAATTAGTCACGGGAGGCAATCGATAGGCTATGGGAAATTAAGAAATGCACGCTTCTTTCCCCTCAGATGGAAAATAGCGACATCATAAGCTCAAGCAACCATTTTGGGTGTATCGAAGTAGTCAATGCAGATTCATGTTTGTTTTTTGGGTTTGCGAATTTCAGACACCTATTTCCCCACCTATGACGATGCATGCCTATATATTTTGGATATTGCGCCTTCAATGTTTTCCCTTGTTGCGGTGAAGTGAAAACCCCGCTTTTCTTTCGAAACCTCTTCATACCACCCCTAGCTGCCGATGCAGATTTGTTGCATGCTTTTGAGTCATGAGGTTGCTTATCCATATACAGTTTTGGGGAAAACTTAAGTTGTTAGGACGCTACTAAATAGGGGTATGATCGTTTTTGTAGTAATTGGAAGTTTGGGTATCGAATTGCAGGCGGGTATGATGGTTTGTGGCGTATTTGGATGTTTAAATATGGTATCGCAGGTAGTTGTTTGGCCTCCATAACAACCAGATTACAGAGGTTTTTATTGCAACTAAAGAAGTTGACACTGAGTGTAGAGGTAGAGACACAACTTATATGTTATATACCAACGCGGATTGTAAGTTCCTGTTATTTCCATGGACTTCTTTCCACCATCCTAAGTTCTATGGTCTTGTCTATTATGTATCTTATTCATCAAGCCCAAACCAAATTGTGCTCGTTCATCGACTTGCAAACTCCAAAACAAGCCTTTCTTCAGCTAAACTTCTATCATTCACTTCTATTGTTGTTTACTGGAAAAAATAACTTCTATGTACAATACTAAATGGATAATAGGGCAATATCAAAAAGAAATAAAATAAAACAAGGGCTACATAGTATCCAGTACATTTAAATTAGGTTAAATACAACTTGATTGAACTAACTTTAAATACAACTTGATTAAACTAAAAAAACAATAAAAACATAAAGTTTTCATAACAAAAATAAAAATACTTATAAAACATTGTATTGTTGAATGCCATTACCAAAAATTAAGAAATATGATTAGCTAATGTTGTTTATATTAATATACATACAATTTAATCTATATGTTTATTTATTTTATATATATTTATGTGTTATTTTTATTCATATATATGTTTTTATAATCAAATTTATTAAAATATGGTGTTTCATATAGCAATAAGTTATTTTAAATTGAAAATAGGGAGAAATAACTATAATTCCTGAAAAAAAAAGTAATATAAAAAAGGGAAAAAATTCAAAATAAAAAAGAAATAAACCTAAAACAAAAAATTAGTAACTCATAAAAATGGAGTCATTAAACAACCCATAATAAGACCTCAACCAATCACCTTACA
>APFE031060840.1:34930-52430 GCA_000404065.3 Pinus taeda | reverse complement strand
GGTGACATACATCCATGGGCATTATGTCACATAAAATCACATCTCTGTATGTACCAATCTGCATTTCCACATTACACTGTTCTGTCACGATGACTTGATGACCCTTCTGAAGCCAAGATACTTTGTAAGGTACAAGATGTGCTCTCTTTGCTAACCCAAGCTTTTCGACCATTTCTGTAGACAAAAGATTATCAGTACTCCCACTATCAATTATAACCTTACAACACTTACCCTTCGATTTGCATGTAGTTCTTAACAAATTTTTTCTTTGCGTAGGTTCTCCAATCTCCTTTTCTGATCTCAACAAATTCCTTCTAAGCAGCAATGATTCACCTTCCTCCGGTGGTGCTTCCTTCTCTACAAGTCGAGGTGGTTCTGGCTTTGCCTCAGCCACATTTTCACCCCTCTGGCTTGCTGATTTGTTATGAGTAGAGTCCCGCAACATATGTCCCCATTCTCCACAGGTATAACACCTAACATCTCTTCCCCACCCTCTTCCTCTGGGCGCGAATCTCCCTCTACTAGAGTTACCCATCTGTGGTGATCTGCTGCTTGAACTTCCTGCTTCAAACTGATGATGTGTTCCTCTGGATCTGACTGATCCTCTACCTCTTGCTGAGCTCTTTCCTCTGTTTCTTTGACTCTGTTTCCGCAATTATTTCTCCTCTGCTTTCAAACTTGCTTGATAGGCATCTTCAACAGTTTTCAAACTTAACAGGCTAATCTCGTCTTGGATCTCATAGCTTAGCCCATTAACATATCTAGCTACTTTCTCCAGATCATCTTCTACATGCCCTTTTCTGATGCTTAACCTGTAAAATTCTTCAGTATATTCTTTAACAGAAATTCCTTTCTGCTTCAAATTTTGCATCTACTTGAAAATATTGAAATGATAGTCTTTAGGCAAAAACTTGGCTTTCAGTTTGCTTACCATTTTATCCCACTGCTTGATCTTATATTTCCCCTTTCGCGTTCTTGATGTCTCTAACTCGTCCCACCAGATGGCTGCATGGCCCTTCAGTCTAGTGACTGAAAACTTCACCCTCTTATTCTCCTCAACCTCTTCATAATCGAAATATTGATCTATGGATCTAATCCAATCCATGAGCTCTTCTGCATTCAATCTCCCTTCATACATAGGAATTTCTATCTTGGGTTTGCTTCCAACTTTTGCCAGCATCTTGAGGACTTTGGCAGTTTCATTTTCTTCTCCTGCTTCGACCTCTTCATCAGATTCTTCTGAAGAACTCTCAGTTCTCTCACCAGGTGCTCTTCTCTGAGCTGTTTCCATTGTCTCCATTCGTTCACGTAGTCTCCGCACTTCTTCTATCAGGACTGCATTTGGTTTTGGTCTTCCTCGACCAATTCCTCACCTTGGCGGCATCTTGGCTGAAACCACCTGTATCTTTTGGCTCTGATACCAAAAATAATGTACCTGAAACTCTGAGCTCAATCTGTAAGCAACAGATCTTAGTATACATACATATCAATATGCTTTACTTCGAAAATGCCGAACTACCAAAATAGAAACTCTGTTTCTTTTAAACATAAAGCTAGATTCTTCCTTGTTTCATACTGGTGCAGCACATCACATTCTTTTACCCACGCATAATAGATAACAACCACTTGTATTAAATAAAGTAAAAAAACATTTATGTCCATTTAGTATTTGAAAGCGCAGGTCCTTATTTGACAGACATGATTATCTGAATAAAAGAATAACTAAAAACGCTGGTTTAAAACAGCGTCAGGTAGATAAAAACTTCGGTATATAATCATTAAAAAAATATCACTATCTATCGACCTACGAGCCAATTCCAGACTATAACATACAATTACATAATGCACCTTTAATATGTAGAATTCCTTCTACATTTCATCACCGAATGCAGATTATAGATTACTGTTTTCTTTTAACAAAGTATTGCCGGTCTCTTCCCATTCCCCCTTGACCGCAATTTTTCCCATGAATACGCGTCTCCCCGCCATATCTGAGTTGGATTTTTTGATTTCACCCCCCATTCACCTTCTTCCAGCTCATTAATACAGGTTCGATGATTGACCGATATTCCAGTCCAACACAGCTATATTTGCCACAACCGGCGGTCAAAACAAATATATAACACATATATATATAACAATTTACCAGATTTCATGCGATCTGAATCAAGATTGCCCACGAGGAATTGGTGTTGATACACTCCAAGGTATTAACTGTCAGAGATCTTCAGTTTACAAATAATTGCCACCAGAATCGCCCCTTCTTTAGCTTCTGTTATAATAATTACCGAATATGAGTGGCGGTAAGGATTTGTTTCAATGTTGTTGTGGATTCCATGGCCAGTTCTTCTACGCTAAATCCCCTCGCTGGTTACAATTTGTCTATATATTTTCCACTAATTACTCTAACAGATAGATAAGGTAATCTTCCATAAATTTATTCCAACAGAAATATTTTGATGCGCCTAACAAATCTTATCGCTAAATGGAGAGATTTTACTTATTACAATAACAAACTAATTATGAAATCGACTCTCATAGTAATACTAAAATCAACAGCAAATGAAATCCAATTTGTCAAGCCACAACATGTGGGAAATTTCCCACATTGCTGGCCCGTCCCAATGCTCCTGCATCACTATGTTTGGGAGCTTTATTAGATTCATACAAATAAGAATCGAAAGAAATTTTTTATTAAGACCATCAAGACCATTATTCTTATTGAGCATGTTGATTATCTGTTTTGTCTCTTAAATCATGCAAAAATGTTTCTTAGAATAGATGTTAGAGTATAGTCCTAAACACAAAAGTTTGATGGAAACAACATGAACACTTTATTTGCTCCATTTTTTGCTTAAGAATCTATCAAGAAATCAAGAACATTACTCCAAGATATCAAGGAAGCTAAGATATGTGTCATGGATTGTTAGGTCCATATACTACTACTGTAGCCCCTTATTTTTATTAGTTCAACCCCTTTATTGTATTGTTGTACCCATGTAGTCCTCATATTGTTATTATTGTGCCCCATAGAACCTCACTATTGTTATTGTTGTGCCTTTAAATTATTATTGTTATGTTAGCTCTGATTATATTGTGACCCCTTAGACTCCTACATATAGAAATGATGTCTTGTCATTTGTATCATCAAAGAATTGTTCATTTGTGTAATGTAAATGAGATTTCCCCCTCAAAGAGGCTTATTTTGAAGTCGTTTATTTATCTATTCTTCTATTTTGTGAGCTAGTTGCATAACATTTGGTTTCAGGGCATTGGATTCTATGGTTTCGCTATTTCAAACAGGTCATCATTCCATTTTCACTATAAATATTTTTATACGAAGTTTTATAAGTTCAAAATAAAATTGGTTTGTACCAAAATCTTGATGAACCTCATGTACTAATTTAAAATCTTGTATCCCTATATGCTCAGAGATATGATCTGAGGAATTTAGGATTTTTGTAGGCTCTAGAATTCGATCTCAAACATGTGACCTTGGGAAAATCATTGTAACTTGGTCTCTGAGCATCGGATTAAAATTTCATAAAAAATGAAAGAAAGAGAATGAAGTTTATGTTGGGTATTGTTTTTAGGGCCTCAGGGTGAAACAATGACACTTGGCACTTCAGAAAAGATCGCTCTACTAAGTGACTCTATAATTAGGTCATCATGGGAGATTGGGCATAACTCTCTCTTGAAGAATCTAATATCGGTAAGACCTATGGGGTTGGAAAGAGGACATGAAGGGATATGACAAGATGAAATTTCAGAAATTGGTGATCCAAAATTACAAGGTTACAATCATTTGAAGATCGAGATTCTAAGAACAGGAAAAGGAGATATGAGGAAGTTTGATGGTAAGGATCTGGTAACATGGATACTACAGATGGAGAAATATTTTGGTATACATGATGTGCAACTATTAAAAAAGGTACATATTACATATTTATATTTAGAATTGAATCAGTTTTTATGGTGTAGAGGGTTTTGTTGTCGTAAACCACTTGTCACATGGTCAATTTTCACAGAGGAAATGATAGCACATTATTGTGATACAAATAACAACACCTTCTTTAGCCAATTGATAAGTCTCAAACAAAAGGGTTCAATGGCAAAACACATTGAGGACTTCAAAAAATTTAATATAAGGGTAAATGATATTCTAGAGAAGAAGAGAATTGATGTCTTTATTGGTACTTTCAAGGATAACATTCAACATCAAGTTTGTCTTTGGGAACCCAATTCATTGGAGAAGGCATTCATCTTAGTAAGAAAAAATGAAAGAAAAATTATGGCAACAAGGAATCCTACCACTCACAACTATAAATATGGAAGTATTGTTGCTCCTAGCCTTCCACAACCTATAAGGTTAACACCACAATAATTGGAAGAAAAAAGAGAAAAAGGGCTTGGTTACAATTGTGATAGAAAATACACTAAATTTTATAAGTGTAATAAGAAGAAATTATTTTACATAGATTGTGAAGAGGAGGAAGAAAACGAACAAGAAATGTCGAAAGAAGAGGATATACACCAGGAACCAACCCCAAAGAAATAAGAAATGAATCTGACCATATCTTGTAATGCATTGACATGAATTATCACTCCTCAAACTCTCAAGATAGAAGTACATAACAAGAAGAAAAGGGTAATAGTGTAGATTGATTTGGGTAGTACCCATAATTTTATTCATTGTAATATAGCCAATGAATTGAATTTCTTCATATATGAAGCACCAGAGTGTCATGTAATGGTTTCAAATAGAGAAACCATAAATGTCTTTGGAAAGTGCCATAATGTAAAGTTATCAATGGGAGAATATGTCATGAATAATCCAATTCTTTCCATTCCAATGGGTGGCATTGATGTTGTACTAGGAGTCCAATGGTTACAATCTTTGGCGACGAGAGCTTTCAATTTTCAACAACGTTTGCTGAATTTTTTTTGGGAAGGAAAGGAAATTGACTTAAGGGGTATCTGATGGAAAATAGGAAAGATATCTAACTCTAATAGCATGAAAAATATTCTAAGGAAAGAACAATGTGGCATAATATGTTCATTACTAGTTCAAAAAATAAAATCATCTATTTCTCGAGATCTTCAAAAAATCTTGGACAATCATTCCAAGGTTCAAGAAGTGGAAGATCACATCAAGTATCAACAACAACTTATACAACTCTTATAGGATAACCTAACTTTGGTACAAAATCAAATTAAACAACAGGAAAATCAACCTCGCACCAAAATAATTTTTTATGTAGGCAACTGGGTATTTCTACAGCTATAACAATACAAACAAATGTTCCTCAAGCAAGATAGGAAGGACAATAAATTATCACCAAACTACTATGGTTCTTACAATATGTTGCAAAAGATTGGTACAATCACATACAAATTGGAGTTTCATGTATCTTCCCAAGTGTTCCATGTTTTCCATGTTTCATGCTTAAAGAACGTTATAGGTGACAAGCTCCCAATTCAAACAATATTGTCAAAACTTGACGAGGAAGGCAAAATCATACTGGAACCTGAAGCAGTCATGGAAATAAGAACCTGACAGCGACGAAATCGATCAATTTCAAAGTATCTCATCAAGTGGAAGCGCCACACAGTTGAATATTCTGCATGGGAGGATGAGAATTTTATACAGAAGCATCCAAAACTACTCAAGCATTGAGGAAAACACTTTATGAAGGAGAGGGGCATGTTAGGTCCCTATACTACTAGTGTAACCCCTTATTTTTATTAGTTCAACCCCCTTAATGTGTTGTTGTATCCATGTAGTCCCCATATTGTTATTATTGTGCCCCATAGAAGCCCACTATTGTTATTGTTGTGACCTTATATTATTATTGTTATGTCGGTTCTGATTATATTGTGACCCCTTAAACTCCTATATATAGAAAGGAGGTTTTTTCATTTGTATCATCGAAGAAATGTTCATTTTTATAATGTAAAGGAGGTTTCCCCCTCAAAGAGGCTTATTTTGAAGTCATTTATCTATCTCTTCTTCTATTTTGTGAGCTGGTTGCATAACATGGATCTTGGGGTTGGATTGACGCATAACAAAGAGAGGTCTTTGGTACTATAAAAATATTAAATAGGCGAAGTATCATTGAATTAAGGTTCCTGCCATTAGAAAAAGTAAGCAATTTCTTTTAGAAACGGTTAGTGTTGATAGACAAATCAAGAGTAAAGTGAAGGAATTATAAATAACACTACATAAATTTTGTTGAAAGGGGGATTACCAATGTAAAAAATGAAGAAGTGAAGATTTTGGATTGTAAAAATATAAATACTTATAATTACAATTATCACAACTGTAAATTATGTTCTTAAGTTAACAAAGTCTATTTTGGTGGAAGTTCATATGTAAATTCAATTAAGAATCCACTTACAACATGTGAATGAAATATAGTTGAATACATAAAGAATAAGCGTTTTTGGATGCACAAATCCTACCATTATAATATATATATATAATATATTTATAATATATATACTAGGAAACATAGAATTATTTAGTTGTTTGTTTCAATTACTGACAACCCAATAGTCAATATCTTGTACATAATTTGCAATAAAGAAATCATGTGACCATCAAGGGAATTGCAAAACCCATAAATTTGCATCTTTATTTTGTTGTGCAAAAAATAAAAAGATTACATAGAATATCATTCACTTGAATAAAATGACTTGTATTCAGAACCTCAAGAAAAATCTTTGTAGGTTATTGGAGCCAAACTTGTGTATTCCTTAAAGGTTTAGTTTATATTTTTTTCCCTTTCTCTTTCAATCTCAATTGTGGTTTATTTTTACCTTAACATCTAAATGCAGCTATGCAAGAGATATATGAGTTTGTCAAAGAAATGGCCAAGGAGGTGAAAGACATTTTGTGATCGTGTCCACTTCCAAGAAACCCAAGTTTCCTAAAAGTGGTTTGGTAATCTGTATTAGAATTCTAGTGTACATCATGAGGCCCAAACAAATGAACAACGTTGAACACAAGTTATGGAATGTTACTATAAAGATTCTAAGAAGGTTGTTTTACAACAAGGTAGCTAGTTCATTTGTGTAGAATATGTTGAAGCTAGCCACACATGCTTTGAAGATAGACAATGAAGAGAATGGAAATGTTTGCTTTTGGATCATCTTGGGCCTCCACTACAAATTGGCACATGCACTTGAAGTAGAGGTTCAAAATTTTCTTGACTATGTGCAAATGATGAGAACTCATAATCATAAATCTTATCATAACACAAGTTTTAATAAGCTATGAATTATATTGAATCAAATGTTTCTTGGTGTTGACGTGTTTGGTTCAATCATGGAATTTGGTATTTTTGGAAATCTTGATTGCAAAGGAATTTTCAACCAAAAGAGAAGTAGAATTCATTTTCTTCTCTTGCAAATCTTCAAGTATTTTCTTGAGCCACACAATCTACTTTGTTTCTTATTCAACTAGTGCATACTCTACCTCTATCATTCGCTTTGTTGGAACTAATTGTTTCTATGACTTCCAAGAGAAAATTTTTAATCTAGGACTCGTGAGGTATTCTAAAATCAACACTCCAGTTTCTTTATCTCCATCAAATCCTGGATCAAAATATCCAATAAAAGAGAAGTACTCCACACTCCATTTTCTTTATCTCCACCAAATCTTGGATCAAAATATCCAATCAAAGAGAAGTAATCCACCCATGAATATTTGAGTCCAAGGTGTGGACATCCTTTCAAGTTACTCAAAGCTCTTTTTGTACTAGCAAAATTTCCCACATAATATTTTTGCATAAATCTATAAAATTTTCTAACATCAACTAAAATATATGGTTTGGTAGTAATGATGTAAATAAGAATTCTCACAAGTCATATGCACTTGGTTGCATCCTAAAATTCATTTCCTTGTTTTCATGTGAGCTTCATGTTCTAGTCCATTAAAGTTGATAGAGGGTCACATCCAACCATGTGAAACTTATTCTACAGTTCTCCAATGTACTTATTTTGGGAGAAGAGTATATACTTTTGATTTTCAGTCACTTTAATTCCTAAGTGGTAATTAAGGTGTCCCAAATCCATCATTTGAGATACCTTCAACTCTTTCTTTATGGATTTAATTCATTTTTCATTGATCCTTGTTATCAACATATCATCCACATATACCACAATATATACAAAACAATTTCGAAATTTCTTTACAAAAGGAGTTGCATCATCAAGATTTAAGTGTTGGAAATTCAATTTCAAAAAACGTTAGTTAAATTTTCAAATCAATCTTGGAATTCTTATTTTAATCGATATATGGATGTGATGAGTTTACATACTTTCTATTATTTTCCCTTTAGAACATAACCTTCTAGATTAACCACAAAGACATTATCTTTCAAGTCTCCTCAATAAAGCAGTCTCCACATCCATTTGATGAACTTTCCATCTATTTTATGCTTCCATGGTAAAAAGAGTATAGAAGGAGGCCCATTTTGCTAGTGGGGGGAAATGTTCCTTCATAATCAACACTGTTGTACGTGAAAAATCGTTTTCCATGAGCCTTGTTTTATTTTTGTCAGGAGAGTCATCTTATTTGTACTTGTTCTTGTAGATTGACTTGTAGCTAATCAATTTGGTTTTAAATAGAGGGTCCATAAACTTCCCTATCCCATTCTTTATGAGTGCATCATGCTTCTTTTGCATTGTTTATTTCCATTAATAATGATAAGTGACTCTTTTAAACTATTTTTTTTCAAAATTAGTAGATAAATTAATTTCACTATCATATGAAACATGCGTATCATCTACGTCAATTGAATTAGAATTATATACATCACCTCCTTCTTGTCTAGTGGAACCTCTAGTTCATATCTCTCAAATCTTATTAGATGAACACTTTCAACTGTTTTAACGAGCCATTTTTGGGGAACTTGATGAGATGTTCCAAGTTGATCCATTTATTGAGACAGGGTTTCACCAAGGTTCATTCATGCAACCCTCTCAATCACATCACTCAAAGAGTCTTCCTTATATGTCTTTGCATGTTTGATTCTATCCAAGTGATCAGACTACCACTTATTAATGTTGCTAATTTTGGAAGATTTTAATATATATATATATATATATATATATATATATATATATATATATATATATATATATATATATATATATATTATATATATATATATAAAGAATAAAATTATTTAAACCTCAGCATAAAGGAGATACACATTAATGGTATCTGAATACCCCATGAAGATGTGCTTCCAAATCCTTGCATCAAGCTTGTTTTTTTGTTCCCTATGAAGAATCAAAGAATAAAAGGTGGAGCCAAAGACCCTAAGATGTGTTCCCAAAGGAATGTGGTTGTATGGCATTTCATAAGGAGTCATATTTCTATCAACATAATATTGACATAATATTGACATATTTTTATCATACATAATACATAGAGTTGCATCCTTTCAAAGAGTAAACTTTACATTCTCCCAAGGACTTGTTACAACATGCTAACTTTACATTTTCCCAAGGATTTGTTATGTTTGAATAAAAAAATAAAGAAAATATAAGTGAAAGAGTTCAAATGAAAGAAACTTCAATCAATGAAAATGATATCAAACTAAATGAAAAATAAAGACATGAAGAAAAGGAATCAAAGGATGAAAAAATTGAGAAGTAAGCCATTTCAATAGTGATCGAGAAAAATTAGGAAACAAAGAAATGAGGGGATAAAATCAATATAGATCCAAAAATAAGAAAATTAAGAATATGTGGCCCAATATTTATTTAAAAGTTTGGGGGGATGGGGGTGTCAATACCTCGAACCTAATGCATGGGTTTGTTTAATGGTGGAACTTGGTGAACTCCAAAAATTGGTGGATAATGGAATATGTTTTTGTGTGAGAGAGAAAGAGAGAGAGGGAGAGGGAGAGCCTAAATTTTAAAGTGGGTTTAAGTGGAGGCCTAAATATGTTTGCCAAAATTATTATAGTAGAATTTATTTTGAAGTGTGTAATTAATAAATGCATCACAAAACTAAGAGAGCGTCAATTTTAAAGTGGGTTTAAGTAGAGGCCTAAATAGGTTTGCAAAAATTATTATAGTATAATTTATTTTGAAGTGTGTAATTAATAAATGCATCACAAATATATTGGTTTTAATGATTATTAGGTTGTTATAAACTAGAGTACTAGAATATGTAGGATGAAAATTTTAGGTTTAGTTGCAATATTTGAACAAGTTAAAGTATTGGAAAATTTATCTATGATCATGTCGTTCAATCATAGTATTAGGGAGCCTAATTCTACTACAAAAATTCTATGAAAGGATAGTCCTAAGGTTGTAGGTGAGTCTCTAGTATTGTAAGGAACAAATGATGGGGTCGCTCCACCTAACTCATTTTCTTCATTTTATGATGATTAAGAAGTTTTTGTATTAAATTTGTCGGTGGATTCAAGTTTAACTTTGTCCTTTTTGTACTAGTGCATGAATATATTAATTCAAGACTAAGTAAGCTCTTTTTTTATGAATCACCATCTTAATCATATATATATATATATATATATATATATATTATGAGCTATTAGAACATATGGTCAAAATTGCATGTTTTTTAAAAAAGATATTTTTCAACCAAATTTTGTAGGTTTAGGGTTGTAAACATGTATTTAAAGGATAGCGATAAGAATACAAGAAAATATATAAAATACGAATTCCCCACTTTTTATAAATAAGGATTTATAATGTTTTCATAGGAGAAAAATAGATTTAATATTAAATTATATTTGTCCTAGTTTATTTAAGGTTGTCATTATTTTGTAAATGTGATTATTTTTCAATTTCTTTATGCTTCAATGTATGTCATGAATGTTGCATACGCTAAAGTGAAGATAATTCTTTGTCATGCTAGTAATGAACAGAGTTTATTTAAAACTGTTATGAGAAACCTATAATTTTTTAACTTAAGGTTTAGAATTTTTTAATCCTAACCATTGATCATAGTCCTACACGTGTTCCCTTTATCTATTATGTAATTTCCCTGATTACGTAATTTACCTCATAATCTAGTATACACATTTCTCTAGGTAACTCATTGATTAAGTTAACGAACTTGTTTAGATATGTACCTTGTAGGCAAATACTTCTCAATCTCCTGTGATAGACCTGTAAGCACCACTGTAGAAAAAACTAACATCTTTGTGTAATGGAAAGTACGACCCTCTTTTTCTCATTTCTCTTTTATATATTAAGTATGTCATAGAACCTTTAGCTCTCCTAATATAGCTTCGTCTCGTACTATAATTATATTTATCACTTTGTTCATATCTCTTTGCAATCACGATATTGTGATCGGTTGTCACTTCATTTCCTCCTTACATTCATTTAATTTTTTGTGCATGTCTGCTTGTCTACATGAGTACACCTGCATACATCTGGGTATATACACAGTTCAGTTGCAGCCCTTTATAAAGGAAACAATGTTGCTTAATAGACCTATCTTTGTCATAGATGATAAGTTGCGCAATCACAGTTTATTGCCTTTGCCACTTTAAAAACATCCAATCGACCCCCCCTTTTAATATCACCTATTATATGTCATTAATGTTTCTTATATTATTTGAGTTGGAAATTTTGTAATTGTTACTACTATTCTCTTATTAGTCCCTGCCTGGGACTATTAGCGATCGATCGATCGTTGATCTAGCATTACTTGATACTTTGACCGGTTTTCTTTTCGGTGTTTTCACATTTTAACCTAAGTTTGATGCCCCCAATTTTATTCAACAAAATTTTACCCAAAGTTTTTGGTTCGGCAAACAATTGAGGTCTTATTGGAGCCTTCACGTTGCCCGATGCAAAAATATTGAGGCAATCTTATCTTATCCAAAGTACGCTGTAGTAGGCTGTGGGGTCAAAGTAACTTTATGATTTAACATTGTTGTTTTGTTTCTTTAATTATTATGATCGCAATTTTTTTACCACTTCAAAAACATAAATGGCCTTGTATGATTTGTTTTACAAATAAAATTTGAATATTAAATTCAAAAAATAGATATTATTTGTTTATATATGTTTAATGTTAAACTGGAAAAATAGATTGGTTGAGTTGTGGTTTAGGAAATGACTATTTTCGGAAAAAGATTGAAAGACTATATTTGGTGTAGAAAAGTTGAATTTTTTACTATAATTTGTTTAAAATTAATTAATTAATTTAGTTTTAATTTTTTTAAATAAGGGGTTTATAATATCCTATCAAACACACTTAGATTCACATCATTTACAAGCAGCTTATCTTTTTAAATAGAATAAATATCATCCGGAAAAATCTGATTTATATTAAAATATAAATTAAAATTATATTGCTTTTGGATTAATATTTTAAAATATAAAATGGTTATTGAAAGTTAATTTATTGTTTTGCAATATTTTATATGCATTTTTTTCTTTCAGAATAGATTGGTTACTAAAAAGAGATCTATTGAAGAAACTGGTAAATTGGTTTTTTGAAAAAATTGGTAAATTGGTTTTTAGAATAAATGTAGATTGGATTAATATTATATATGTTTTTCTATCTTTATAATTTTGTAATTCATAGGTGTATTTCCTTGGTTGTAGTTATTAGTTTTGTTTAATATTAAATGTTGGTATAATAATATATTTAGATAAATATGAGTACAACATGTAGTAATATTTAATATCTTTCTTTAATAAAAAAATTAAGAAAGTTGTATTTAAACATTAAAAGTTATAATATTAAGATTAGCATCTAGCCTATGAGATCTCCCAAATTACAAAGAATATCTAATTGTTTTTTGGCACCTTCAATACCACTTTCAAATATCACGAATGCAATAATAACATTGAAAAAATGAAATTTTAATTTGACCCTAAATAATTGATAATTATCAATAACAACTCTCCAACTTACCTATATGTGAGTTAAAATGGTGGAAAGGAAAAGACAACCATATTTAATACCAATTATGTTGTGAATGTTAATAACAATTATGTCAATTTTATCTTTTTCCTTAAAAAAATTTCATATTAAATAATAATAAGATCTACAAACTCTAAATAATTTACACTTGGAAATAATAGAGATTTAGTAACATTATTGAATGCTTTCATAAACTCAATAAATTTTACATTTTTGTCATGAATATTACTAACGGTAAAAAAAATCAATAATAAAATTGTGAACCCATAACATAAATTAGAATATTTTTCTTAACTTAATCACGTCCAAATTGTTATTTTAATATAAATCTAATCCATAAAATCTCAAAACATTTACCATTATCCCTAACCCATATAAAAAATAAATTATTTATTATCATTATCCCTAACTCATGTAAAAAGGTGGTTAATATCATCTTATCCTAAGTTCTTTCTGGGCCTGTTCCACGTTAAGCCAGCACCTAATTTAGACATTTGTTCATAGAGATATTTGCATGTTGACCACCTTTCAGCCTATGGAACCCTGTCAAAGCTTATATCACAAGGAGAGAACCCTGCGAGGAGCCTTTCAACTCTGCCTTGTCCGGAGTCCGGAGTAAGTTCAGAGGAGTAAGTTCAGAGCAGAGAGTGTCCAGCAGCTAATTC
The DNA here is from genome assembly GCA_000404065.3 of Pinus taeda. NCBI lineage: Eukaryota > Viridiplantae > Streptophyta > Pinopsida > Pinales > Pinaceae > Pinus > Pinus taeda. The sequence continues at coordinate 38,840 of APFE031060840.1, read as the reverse complement.
TTCGGAGTAAGTTCAGAGAGTGTGGAGCAGCTAGTTTGAGGAGCAGAGGAGCAGAGAGCAGAGAGTGTGGAGTAGCTAGTTTGAGGAGCAGAGGAGCAGAGAGAATAGAGCGGAGCTTCACCTTTACAACTTGTAAGTTCCGAGACTGAACGAAGCATTCCCCATCTAATGTAATATTCACCATAAAAAATGTTGAATTTCTACAAACTTAACATGGTTATTTGATGGCATGTAACTCTTTGTATTGTTCCCTTCATCTATTCATGGTAATAGTTTTGCTTCTATCACTCAAGCTTTCACTATATAAAGTGTTTTCTTAATTCATCGGGAATTAATTTCACTCTCATTTCATTATTATTTCTTTGCTATGTGCTTCGGAGGTGGTTTTTCTGATTTCATATTTAAGGTTTGTCCATATGCTTCTGTTTCTAACCTTCTATCATAGCAGACAATGTGTCAAATAGTCCAAAATCCCGAGCCTTTTGCCATAAATAGTATCATCTTTCTATTTCGAAAAGAGTTATTATTGAAAATATGCATTATTAACCTTTGCAAGCCTGACTATGAATGGAAAATCTCTTTTATTATGAAATTTGGTGGTTTTATTTGAAATTTTATTGAGCTTGGTAACTTTACTCTTGATAATGAAACTATATTTTTGAACCCACCCCTTTTGTGTTATCGACACCAGCATCCTGTACAAATGTCATAGCACATTAGCTTAAAAATATATATATCATAATCCTTCTAACATTGTAGCGTGTACTGAGTAATTTCCAAATTTCCAAATTAGTCTGAAAAATATGTATCATACTCTGGATAGTGGGGCATGTGCTCTCTTTTTAACATAATTGATTTGTAAATGATTGTTCATATGTGTAGAGTGCTTGTGAATTTCAATTTGGTATTTACGGTCCATGAGTGGGGTTGGGTATTAATGTCTTTGATTGCTGCGAGGACTGGCAACGATGTGAAGAACAACTGGAATACTCGCTTGATAAAGAAACTCTTCAAGATGGGTATTGACCACATGATGCACAGGCGGGTATCACAGATTTTTAGCTGATTATGCAGCCAACGTGGCGCATTCGGGGAAGTGAGGACCACATAGCCAAGGCCAGGATACGTACTGCATACCCCAAAATATAGTTAAGATTATAATGTCTAATAGTATTATCTTTTGAGACTGTGGTACTTTAAACGTATTCTTTCTAATATTTTGCATGGTTTTTACGCTGAGAATGATTGCTATTTCTTATTTCACTCATTGAGTTCTTTTTTTTTACCATAGCAATCTGTTTATTATTCATTGCATTTTCAGCAGCGTATTCATGCCTACGTGTGTTTATTGTCTAATTTAAATCTTTCAAAATTTAGCAGAAATAATTTTATTGGCATTGTAATTTTTTATGAAAATCTTTATAAATTAACCGAAATAATCTTATTTGCCTTTATGTTAGAATGGTGTGTGTAAATTTAGCATTTCTTTTCATTGCCCTTATGTTAGAATGGTTTGTGTAAATTCAACATTTCTTTTCATAATTTAATCTTATTCGCTCTTTTTTCCCGAAAAATTGTCATGAATTAATAGAAATAATCTTTTTTTTTTCCCTGGGAAAATCAGTAACTTTCATTAATATTTGAAAATTACATAAGCAGATGCCATGGCATTACTGTCTTATTCATACAATATCCACCCTATCAGGGGATTTTCAGTGTGCAGCAAAAAAGAGCTAATTACATTTCTTTGTTCGGCTCTATCGCCTATTCACATATACAAAAAGATTCTATTTTATAAATATAAGCAGCAGTATTGTCAAAAAATCTCTATTCTCAGTCAGCTATTGGGACTATTGTCCCTCAGTTGCCTCTGATCTATATATGGTCGGTGGAAAAACTGGAGTTCTTCAGTCCCATTCTGCTCCACTATGTGCCCATCGCCTTGGGGAATTGTCGAGGCCTCTTTGGATAGTTTGTTAGCCTCGCTATTGTGTTCTCTGTAGATATGCATAGAAGTGAAATGTTCAAAAGCAGCTTTGAGAGTGAGAGTATTATGTAATAAATTGCTGAGTGTGTGAGAGTGGCATGTAGTGACATTGTTGATATAGTTTACAACCACCAATGAGTCCCCAAATATATTGATTTGTGTGAGCTGATGTGATAAAGCAAAATGTAGGAGGTTATGTAATGCAGAGAGCTCAGCGAAATTGTTTGATCCATTTCCGAAACCCAGTTTAGCAAGAAATCTATGTTGATCGTTTATGTGAAGGACAAATCCTCCACCGCACCCTGCTTGGTTCGCTGCCCCGTCGAAAAATGCCCAAGGGATGGATCTGTCAATCTCGGGCATAGGCTGAATGGTACTGGGCCTGTGTGGTGGCGGATCTGGTAGTGCCTGATATGCAGCAATAACAACAATTTCAATCCGGCTGCCCATAATTGGACGATCCTCGAATATAGCCCTATTCCGGGCGAGCCAGATGTACCAGGTGGCCACAAGGGGGAGGTTGATTGATTTTGAGTCCGGGTGGTTTTGTGACCAGCTACCCCAAGCACTCTGTAAATCAGGTCCGCTCCAAAGTCCAGAAATTCCCAATTGCTGACAAATATTTCTCCATAAGGTTTGGACAGTCGGGCAAAGAAGAAAGATGTGGTCTGTGAATTCCGCCGCATTTTTGCAGAAGGTGCACTAGGTGGGGCCGTGTATGGCCCCGCGGGTCAGCTGTTCTCCCGTAGGAATGATACCATGGAGAGCACACCAGAAAAATAGCTTTGATCGGGGAAAGGCCTTGAGCTTCCAAATGATATGCCACCACGGGTGGATCTGTTCCGGAGTTCTATGAGTTATGAGAGCATTGTAACCATGCTTTGGTGCATATATACCATGGTCTGCTGGGCACCAAATAAGTTCATCAGGCCCTTGTTTGATGCGTATGTGAGATTCAGTTAATGCCATAGTATAATGATCCCATTCCTGATGCCATTGTATAGGGAGATCCAAAGATTGAGCAGATTTCCAAGCTTGAGCAAGGATGTTTGTTCGATGTGGATCGACAATCTGTGCAAAATTCCGAATCCCCCGAGACTGTAGGTAATTGATAAGCTCCTGATTTAATACATGTCTACCCTCGTTATTATTCCATGGGTCCATGCCTATCCTGCCCGTCATGCCATCATTTATGCACCAAGCCAAGTTGTCCCGAATGAGAGGAAGGGAATCAATCAAGGCCTTCCATACAGAGGAGCATCCTTTCGAAGACCAGGTTGGTAGCCGGGCCCAATCCAAAATATTTTGAGGCCAAATGTACTTGTGATAAGTAACATGAGTCCACAGATTTTGACTAGTGAGCAATGTCCATCCCATCTTGGCAGCAAGTGCTTTGGCAAAATCTGGGAGGTCTTTGAGTCCACAGCCACCCCATTTTTTGGGCAGAGAGATTTTCTTCCAACTGATCCAAGCAAAAATTCTTTTCTCCTGGCTCCCGTTCCATAGATAGCGATTGCACAGCTGCTGCAGCCTCCCCAGGATATTCCTTGGAATCCAGGCTAGTGCCATCCAGAAGACCGGGGTGGCCTCTAGCACGGTTTTGATTAGCACCAGTCTGCCAGCCATAGAAATAATCTTATTTGCTCTTCTATTAGAATTGTGTGTGTAAATTCAACATTTCCTTTTATTATTTAATCTTATTTTCTCTTATTTTAAAATTGTCTATGTAAATTGGGCATTTCCTTTCATCATTTAATGTTATTTTCTCTTAGGTTAGAATGGTCTGTGTAAATTCAGAGTTTCCTTTCATTATTTAATCAGAGTTTCTTTTCATCATTTAAGGGGATGCAGTCTTTCCAAAAGAAAGTCTACAAAAAATTTAAAACAAAATATTTTGGAACTGAAGATATATTTGTTAGAGAA